>RJWH01003685.1:0-138831 GCA_004363575.1 Solenodon paradoxus
GTCTTCGATTGGTTCATCTCCAAACCTGTCCAAGAAGTCTCCCATTTCAGAGCTGCTAGTCGCCTTTGTCCCTGCTCAATGGCTGAGGCTGGCGTGGTATCACCCACAGAAAAGTTTTAAGTGGCTCTTGTCTATGACTTTGATATGGAGTTCTGTCTCCAAGGGCCTGACTTGCTCAGTCACAGAGAGCTAGGAGCCTCTGCTGAGCCAAGGGAGGCTTCAAAAATAACTCCACAGGCCTGACTGCTATTTCAAAACAGTGGCCTCTAAGGAAAAGCTGGTGTAGGCTCCAGCTCTGGAAAACATGGTCCTGGGCAGATGTTTTGTGGCCTGGGGACCAAATTCGGCCCACCGCTTGTTTTCATGAATAAAGTTTTATTGGCAGACAGTCAAGAATAGTCCTTTGCCTGGGGCTGCTGTCCAGTCACAGGACAGAGGAGATAGTGGGGGCAGAGACCTTCTGGCATTGAAACCTAAAATATTAACTGTCTGTCACTTTACAGAAAAATGCCAGCACCCCGCTGTAGCTCAGGCAGTAAAGGAGCAGGCTTTGAAAAACATGGACCCAGGTTTAAGCCCTTGGGGACTGGAAAGGGAAAAAGAAATTATTCTTCCTGACACAGCCTGGTTGAGTAGCGGTTGGATCTACTGCCTTCTGCCAGCACAGTCCACATACATCCCAAGGAGCCAGGGAGAACATCCAAGATGAACCACTGAATAAAATTAAATAAAATGATTCTTTCTCCTCAATCTTCCTGCCTGCCTGCTCATCTTCGTTCCTGCCTGCAACTTTCTTTAAAATGAAAAATAACAAGAATTCTTCCTGGGAGATAAAATGAAAATATATAATTAAACAAAAACAACAAAAGGCACGCCCTGGTATGCCCTGGGCACAGTCCACACACATTCAAAGGTTTCTTGTTCAAGAGCTTGGGCTGGGGGAACAATCAATGTGAACAACTAAATAAAAATACAGTACTTCTTCCTCCTCTCCCTTCCTGCTTCCTTACTCGCCTTCATTCCTGCCTGTACCTTTCCTTTAAAAAAAAAAAAAAAAAAAAAGAAAAGAAAACTAGTCTGATCCCTTCTGTCAGCTTCCAGGCCCATTCAAAACCCTTTTCTTGTCCTCCTGCCTCAAATACCCTGCCTGCCTGTTCATTGTCCACCTGTCTGTCTCTTTGTGTCCTTGTATCTGTTAAGCCTGGGGTGCCCACAACATAAGGTCAA
Source organism: Solenodon paradoxus (assembly GCA_004363575.1). Taxonomy (NCBI): domain Eukaryota; kingdom Metazoa; phylum Chordata; class Mammalia; order Eulipotyphla; family Solenodontidae; genus Solenodon; species Solenodon paradoxus. The sequence goes on from RJWH01003685.1 coordinate 1,228, forward strand.
GAGGTACGTCTTCATATTTCTTGTGGCTGCACCCCAGTGTGAGTTCAGAAGAGGGTATGCTCTCAGTAAAGGTTGCTGAGTGAGTGTGTCAGGGAGGTGCCTGAAACTGATGCTTTGGATTTTTTTTTTTTTAAGAGAGGAAGAAGGAAGAGGAGGAAGAAAATACCTTTATTTATTTAGTTGTTCATTTTGGTTTTTCACTCTGAGTCTTGAACTTGGATCCTTGCTCTGTGTGTGATCCACACAACAGCGTCTCAGTCACCTGAGCCTCAAGGGTGTGCCTAGGTTGGTTTTTGTTTTGTTTGGTTTGGTTTTTTGCCACCCCTGAGTCTTGAACCCAGAGTTCATGGCTTTCACAGCCTCTGTGTTAGCCTTCTGAGCCAGAGTGGGGCCCAAAGTTTTTAAATGAACTGAAACTCACATATGTGAAGTGAATCATTTTCACTATGCAATTTACAGGCATTTAGCACATTCACTGTATGGTGCAAATCCCATCTCTGTGTACTTCCAGAACATTCCATCCCCCACAAGGAGCCATGTCCCCAGGTCCATCCCTCCCTCCCCAGTCCCTGACACCACAAATCTGCTCTCTGTCTGTGGACAGGCCTAATCTGGACATGTCATATCAGGTATCACCCAGGGTGGCCTTTGTGTCTGGTTTCTCTTGTCAGTGTGAGGTTTTCAGGGTTGGTGCCTGTGGTGGTGAGTGTCTGGGCATCACCCCTATTCACAACCTTGTAATGGTCCACTGGGTGAGGGACACACTGGTCACCCTTCCCCGATGACAGGCATTGAGCCACGTCTATCTCCAACTGTTGTGTCCATTTCAGAGTGGAATTGCTCTGCTCTACAGCAACTCCATTGTTTAACTTTCTGAGCTCAATACCATTGTTTTAATAATGAGGCCGCTTCTCACATCCACTCTCTGGGTTGCTTCTTTGACAAATAAAGATGCAATCAGGGCACCACTGATGGGGCCCCTGGGCAGCAACCCCAAGTCATTGGAATTGCAGATGTGTGTGTGGGCCCACCTACACCTGCTGGGTCAGAACTTTCAGAGGCCGGGCTGGCCACGTGGTTTTGGTGAGTCCCCGGCCCCAGATGCCTCTGCAAAAGGATAGTCTAGGGACATATCTGGCCCTGTGCTTACTTTTTTTTGTTTAGTTTTGTTTAAGAAAGGTGCAGGCAGGAATGAACGTGAGTAGGCAGGCAGGAAGGCAAGAAGAGAGAGGAGGAAGAAAAGTTTATTCAGTCAGTTGTTCACATTGGTTGTTGTCCTGCCCCCTGATGGGAACCCAAGTCCTCCTTGGAATGTATGTGGACTGTACCTGGTTTAAATTGCTAAGCCACCAGGGTGCATCTCTGCTTGCTTTTGTGAAGAAAGCTTTATTAGTTCACACTCAAGAGCCACAGAGCACAAGTTGGCTGTGGTTATACCAAGGGACAGTAGGAAGGGGGAGCAGAACTATTTTGAAAAACCAGGACTCCACCCCTGAAAGGCTCTCCCCATCATCCCCACACTGGCCCGCCACTGCCACCATGCTGACACACTGTCCCTGTTCCCATCCCCTCCATTTTTGCAGTCATCGAGTGGGAGATAGAGTGGGGCCTGCTCAGTCCCCCTGACACAGACCAGGCAGCCACCGTCTTCCTGCGACAGATTCCCGACCTCAATAAGCACATCCTGGACGACTGTGCCGTGAAGCTGGTGGACCGATTGGCTGACGGCTGCCTGGATACTGATGCCCAGAACCATCTCAGTGGCCTCAAGGGCCGCATTACCGACACGCGACCCGGGGTCATCAAGGCCCACCAGGTGCCCTGGAGCCGAGACCTGGTGAACCCCAAAAACAAGGCTCACGCCAGATACCTGAAGGAACTGGGTGAGCAGTTCGTGGCCAGGGCAAACCACCAGGTGCTGGTGCGGCTCCGCGAGCTGGAGGCAGCCAGGTGGGACCCGGCCTGGCTGTTCCAGGAGATCCGCCACCACCTGAGCCTGGGCTCCGAGGTGGCGCGCACCTTCTGTGGCCGCCAAGACATCCTGGCTCAGCTCGGGCAGCGGCTGCGGCTGGACGAAGGCAGACCCCACTCGCCACTGGTGCTCTGTGGCCCCCCGGGCATCGGAAAAACAGCTATGCTGTGCAAGCTGGCCGAGCAGACGCAGGGGCTGCTCGGACACAAGACAGTCACCGTCCTGCGGCTGCTGGGAACGTCCCAAGCTAGCGCCGACGCCCGCAGCCTGCTCCGCGGCCTGTGTTTCCAGGTTTGCCTGGCCTACGGGCTGCCTCTGCCCCCTGCCCAGGTGCTGGTAGCCCAGGCCCGGGTGATCTCTTTCCTCCACACGCTCCTGCACACTGTCTCCCGCCGCAAGTTTGAGTCCCTGGTCATTGTACTGGACTCGGTGGACGCCGTGGGCGCCGTAGACGCCGTTGACGCCTTGCACCGGGCTCGCAGGATCCCCTGGCTGCCCACCTCCTGCCCTGCGAGGGTGCACCTGGTGGTCTCGGCCTGCACTGGGTCGCGAGGGGTCCCCGACGCCCTGCAGCGCACCGTTGTCGACCCCGAGGCCTACTGGGAAGTTCCGCCACTGTCGGGAAACCAAGGACAAGAGATGGTGCGCACCCTGCTGGCCGCCGCCGGGAGGACGCTGAGCCCCGCGCAGCGGGACCTGCTCTGGGCCGGCCTCCCCGAGTGCGGCCACCCCGGGCGACTGCGGCTGGCCTTCGAGGAAGCTCGGAAATGGGCGTCCTTCACCGTGCCGGCGCCCCTGGCCTCCACCGCCTGGGAGGCCACTCACCAACTGTGTGCCCGCCTGGAGCAGACGCATGGGCCGCGTCTGGTGGCCGCCGTGTTGGGCTTCCTTGTGGCCGCCCGGTGAGTCTCTGCTCCTGCTCTTTGGGGAACTGAGGGAGCAGGCGCCCTTGGGAAGGTGCTGGGTGTGTCTAGATCTTTCTCTTAGTTGATGGGCTTGCAGACACACCCCTCCAGTCTCTGCTCCAGCTACCGCCTCCACCGTGAGTCTGGATGCCCCTCCTCTGGTAAGGACACCTCTAGGCGTCAGTAGCCTCTAGTCCAGAATGACCTCATCTTGACCTAATGTCAACCCCAAAGGCAGTTCCCAAGGTCACCCTCACAGCTTCCATGTGGTCTTGTATTTGCTGGGGACACTTTTGTTTTTTCTTTGTTTCGTTTTTGTTTTTTAAGGAAAGGTGAAGAAAGAAATGCAGGTAAGTAGGCAGGCAGGAAGAGAAAGGAGGAGGCAACATTTATTGTATTTAGTTGTTCATCTTGGTTGTTCCCTTTGTCCCTGGGTCTTGAACCTGGGTCTTGGGATTTATGTGGACTGCCTCTGATGGCCTTATCCACTAAGCCTGCAGGGCATGCCTTTCTTTGTTTTTAAAGTTTGACATTTTATTTTTTAATTTTTTAAGAGAGGTACAGGCAGGAATGCAAGACAAGTAAGCAGTCAGGAAGAGAGCAGGAAGAAGCATTTTATTTTATTGTTCATCTTGGTTGTTATCCGGAGCCCCAGGTTTTGAACTGGAGACCCTGGGATGTATGTGAACTACGCCTGATGAACTACATTGCTAGGCCATCAGAGCACAGCTGCATTTTCTTTCTTTCTTTCTTTCTTTTTTTTTTGGTGGGGGGAGTGGGTTTCTTTTTAATTTAATTTTTTTTTCAGGCCAAGAAAATATTATTTATCACATTAAATATTTATTTCAAAAGAAACTCAGGAGAGTATAACATGTTGGATATTTCTAAAACAACTGAACTTTAAAATGAATATATAAAAATTCATAATGTAAGCTCGAGTCACAATTCCTTAATTTAGAAAAGTGAAAAATTGGAATTATCAAGACGAAAAGGTAACTAAAAAAGAAAAACAGCGTGATGAAAGTAAAATGATAATTTTTGGATAGTGTTATCTTTTCAAATAAAACTATCAAAAACAATACAACTAAACAAGATAAAATATTAAGCACACAGGATTTGGACATGAAAGATAAATTTGAACCTTGACTCTGAGAGTTGTGTGCTATATAACCTTAGGCAGATTTCTTAGCTTCGGTTTTCTCATCTACAAAATGGGGATAATAAAATCTACATCATAGGTTTATCTTAAGTAAGATAATATATGTCAAGTTCTTGAATAGGCCCCACAGAACAATTACAAGTAAAGAAATTGAAGAGGTAATCAAAAGTCTCCCTGAAAATAAAAGCCCAGGACCGGATGTCTTTTCCAGTGAGTTTCATCAAACCTTCAGAGAAGAATCAATACCTATTCTCAGACAAAATATTGAAGAACAGTGAACACTCCCACTCTTCATGAGGCCAACATCACACTGATAACAAAAGTTGACAGAAATATCACCAAGAAAGAAAATTACAGACCAGTATCTCTAATGGTAGTAGATGAATAGACCTGTTTTTAAGTGAGATTTATTTACTTTATTTAGCATCTATTAGTATTTTTTTGTAGAACTGGTTTTGTGGTGATTAATAATTCCTTTAACTTTCACTTATTGGAAAAACTTTTTATCATTCCTTCAATTCTGAATGATACTCTCACAAGGCAAGGTATCCTAGGTCGAAAATCCTTTTCTTTCAGCCTTTTAAATATATCATGCTATTCCATCCTGGCCTGTAGGGTTTCCATTGAGAAATTCACTGACAATCTTAAAGGGACTTCTTTGTGACTTGTTTTTCTCCAGAAGCTTTTAAGATTCTTTATTTTGTGTTTTTGATATTTTGATGACAGTGTATCCAGGTGTAGGTCTGCGTGGGTTTCTTTTATTAAAGAGTCTTTGAACTTCCTGGATCTGGAGACCTGCTTCATTCTTCAGGTTGAGAAATTTTTCAGCTATTATTTCTTCAAATACAATTTCTGCCCCCTTTTCCCTCCCTTCTCCTTCTGGGACCCCTATAATTTGAATGTTGTTTCTTTTGATGTTATCCTGTAGGCCTCGAATGCTGTCTTCATTTCTTTGCATTCTTTTATCTCTTTGCTGATTTGCTTGAGTGCATTCCTCTGCCCTATCTTCTGGCTCATTTGTTCTATTGGAGGCTTCATCCATCCTATCCTTGAGTCTCTTGATTGAATTCTTTAGGTTAGCTATTGTGTTCTTTATTTCTTTGATATCTGTTTTGAACTGTTTCATTTTTCTCTCTCTTTTTTGTTGTTCTCTTTTTCTTTCTCTATTGTTTTCTTGATTTCCATGGGTATGTTTATTACTGTTGCCCTAAATTCTTCCTCAGGTAGTTTACATATGTCTGTTGTGTTTGGATTTTCCCTTGAGTTTTTTTTATTGGATCCATCTGTTTATGTTTCTGTGGAATAGATTTTCCTGCAGTGATGACCTTGTGTAGGGTATTGACTTTCACTGAGTAAGTCTGGATCTTGGTTTGGACACTGGGATTTCTTGAGTTTTTTCATGTCACTATTGGTTAGATTTGTTGAAGTTCTTATGGGCCCTCTATTGCTGCCTGAAAGTTTAGTCTGTGGGGCTGGAGATTGTGTGGGGTGACAGAGCCTTGCCCCAGCATCCCAGCTCCCAACGCAAGTGACCACCTTGCTGTTGGCCTACAGTCAGCTATCAGGTTGCAGTTTCACCTCCACCCACAAGGTGACGATAGTGGGTAGCATTAAATCTTTCTCCCTCTGGATAACTCTCTTCTTCCTTTAAGCCTGTGTGCAGGATTTCCAGTGGTTGGGTCTTGTGACTCTGGGGTAATATGGTGGGAGGGGTTGTGAGTGGACAATTCCCCTAGCTGCCTTCCAGTTATGGTGGCACCCAGTGTAATTTTCTCACCAGGACTCCTATTCAAACCACCAGAGCGCCGGTTCTCCTTCTACCCTGTCCCTAGACCCTTTCCTCTGGCTCCGTGTCCCAGTCTCTCTGGGTGGGCTTTCTGCCGCTTTCACGATTCCTAGGAGGGTTGGTTCTTCCTGCACTTCCACCCCCTCAGCGGTGGCCAGAATCCCGAGTCCAAGTGCGTAGTGTAGCTCTGAACCTGGACGTTTTGCCCACCCTTTGTTGCCACAATTACTGTTGCATCTCTACAGCCTCTGTGCCTGCTTTTCCGTCGTGCTTGTTTCTGGAAAATAGGTGAATTCCTAATTGCTCTGCGGGGAGGATGTGACTCTTGTTCCTACCAGCTTGTTACCTTGACCGAAATCCCCTGCATTTTCTTTTTTTTTTTTAAGTGAGGAAGGAAAGAAGAAGAGGAGGAGGAAGGAAGGAGGGAGGGAAGGAGAAAAGGAGGGAGAGAGAGACAGAGGAGAGAAGGAAGGAATTTTGCTTGTTTTTGTTGTTGTAATTGTTACTGTCCCTCTCCCCACTCTTTTTCTGCGTCCCTGGGCTGTACATGGTCCACAACCCCACTGCTGGCTTACTGTCTGAGCATCAGGGTACAGCTGGGGGTCACCTTTCAATCTAGTGTAACTACCATCTCGTAAACTTTGCTCTTTTTAAAAATGTCTATATTTGTTTATTTTATTTAGTTGTTGCTCTTGGTTGTCCCCCCTGGCCCAAGATCATGAACCCATATCCTTGGAATGTAGATGGTTGCATGAACTGTAGGCCATGGACTTAACCATTAAACCACCAGGGCGCTTTCTATTCCATTTATTTTTAATTGAGGTAACTGATTTACAAAATAATATAAGCCCATATGTGCAGGTTCACCACGCCTCAAATATATGATAACACACCACGCCTTCCACCAAATTACCAAAGTCCTACCCATTGTCCATTGGACCTACCTCTTCATTGCTCTCACCGCCCCCACAACCTGTGCCCTGCTAATAACCTCATTTCTGTTGTCAATGTCTAAAGGTTGGTTATTGTTTAGTCTATTCCTTTGCTTTGTTTCTTTATATTCCACACATGAGTGAGATCATCTGGCAGCTGTCTTATTCCATCTGACTTACCTCACTCAGAATCATCCTCTCTAGTTCCACCCGTGTTGTCACGAAAGACAGGATTCCATCTTTTTTAGGACTGTGTGGTATTCTGTGGTGTATGTGTGTACATAGATATAGATATAGATATAGATTCACATCTTTTTGATCCATTCATTTGCTATTTCTTGGCTTTTGTGAGTAATGCTGCAGTGAACATGGGGGCTGCATTAAGAATGATATTTTTTAAAGTCAAACCTTTATTTGGGAATAGTTTTAGGTTTAAGAGGAGATACAAAGTTTGTATCTGTGCCCTCCCACTCCCACCCCTAACATTAATGTTCAAGTTAGCAAAGCAGTGATGTCCCTGATGACAATGGACTGAGGTCCACACTTTATTTGGATTCCACTGGATTTTCCATTTTCCAGTATTGAGAGAGGCTATTTCATGGAGGCAAAAGTCCTATCAAGTAAAATTAAAAATTTTAAGCACACAATTCAGGGGCATTTAGCACTCTTACCCTGTGGTGCAACCCCTACCTCTGTCTGGTTCCAGAACATTCCAGACCCCACGAGGAACTCCCCTTCTCCTCCACCAGTTCTGACACCACACATTTGCTCTCTGTCTGTGGAGAGACCTGTTCTGGACATGTCAAATCAGGGATCAAACATGGGGTGGCCTTTGTGTCTGGCTTCTCTCATCAGTGTGAGGTTTTGGGGGCTAGTGTCCACAGTGATGAGTGCCGGGGCATCACTCCTGTTCACGCTTGTACTATTCCACTGTATGACCACACCACGCTGTTAGTCTGTTAAGCTGCTGTAACAAAAATACCTAGACAGAGTGACTGAGAATGATTTCTCGCATTTCCGGAGGCTGGGAAGTCCACAATTATCAGCCTGGCAGTGATGTGGTCTGACGAGGCTCGATTCCTACTTCAGATATGTGCCATCTCCCCATCTCCTCACAGCGCAGCAGGGGAGTGGGGGCAGCTGAGGGTAGATGTCTGTGCTCCGGGCAAGAGGAAGGGTGGCAAGGCCAAGCTGAATGCTCAGGAGATCAGGGGTCTGTGTGTTTATCACCCTCAACCTTTCCCACACTGAGCTTGCAGGGCGTTGAAGCCCCTGTGAGTGGAGGAGCATGTGTTTGTGCACAGTGTCCAGTGTTTCATCAAAATGTGGACTATGATCAAATCAAAGAATTAAAACACCTGTGGATGTGAGTGCCCCACCTGTGATCCCCTCCCTGCTCTGAACAAACCCTGTTCCCATCCGTGATGACCTGCGCAGGCAAACCCAATGTTTTCACAGCCTACTGCTTACAGCCGTTGGAAGTCCATTTCAGTCTAGCTCGGAAACTTCATTTGCTCGTGCCCCCCTCCCCCTTTTTGTTTACTTTTTTATTAGAGAGGAGGGAGAAGCATTTTGTTTTGTTTTTTAAATTCTTTTAAGGAATGGTACAGGCAGGAATGAAGTAGGCAGGAAGAGAGAAGAGGAAGCATTGATTTTATTTTAATATTGTTGTACATCTTGGTTGCTCCCTGGCCCTGAAGGTGAACCCAGGTCCTTGAGATGTACATGGAATGCGCCAGCAGAAGGTGGTGGACTCAACCACTACTCCACCAGGGAGGGCCGCAGGAAGAAGCCTTTAAGGAAGGAAGGAAGAAGATAAAGAGGAAGCACTTTTATTTGTTTTTGTTTATTTATTTTGGATGTCCCCCAGCCCCTGGTCTTGAACCTACGTCTTTGGACTTTGCACAATTCCCACCCCAGCTGCCCTCAGCACCTGAGTCCCAGGGTGCACTGACCTCTTTTTCTATCTCAGGAGGCACATGTGTGGCCCAGGAGGCACTGGTTTTTGCATCCTCCTTCTCAGTTTAAGTCTCTCCATCTATTCATTCCCGATGTCCTGAGGTTGGGAAGGGCATAGTCTACTTTAGAGGTTTGTGCAGAGGGCAGGGCAGGCGCTGCTCACTGGATACAGAGGCACCAGGTGCTGGCACCACGGGGCACCGGGCTGATGGGGACCCTGTCTGGGCGGGGAGGTTTTGTCCACCTCCAGCCCTCGAGTCTGCATGCTCTGAGGAAGCAGACACTGAATGCCAAGCTGTCCCTCCTCCCACAGACATGGGCTGTCAGAGGCTGAGCTGAAGGATGTGCTGTCTTTGGAAGACGACGTCCTACAGGTCGCATACCGAGACTGGACCCCACCCAGCAAGGAGCTGCTGCGCTTCCCACCGCTGCTGTGGGTCCGGCTCCGGAGAGACCTGGGGAGCTGCTTGGCCAGGCGGCCTGGAGACGGCTTCACGCTGCTGGCCATTGCCCACAGGTAGGGGACGGGCGGCCTGTGGGACAGTGGTACCTGAGAAGGGAACCTGCCAACCAGTTATCTCCTTGTTTCAGACCCTTTTCTCTGTGTGCTCCAGGAATCGAATCCACTTAGCCCAGCGTCTTAGGTGCTCTGAGCCATAGATCTGATACAATGAACTTGCCTTTTAAATTGAGTTGAGATCCACGTAGCATCAGATGAGCCATTTACTACAATTCTGGAGCATGGAGCACACTTACCATGTGGTCCACCCACCCTTTCTGTCTGGTTCCAGAACATTCCACCCCCGCAAGGGGCCTCGTCTCCAGGAACACCCCTGCCTGTCCCCCAGCCCTGGACACCACACATCTGCTCTGTCTGTAGACAGGCCTGTTTTGGACCTGTCACATCAGGGATCACACCCGGTGTGGCCTTTGTGTCTGGCTTCTCTTGTCAGCCTGTGGTGGCAAGTGTCAGGGCTTCATTCCTGTTCCCTCTGTGTGGTGTCCATGGTGTGATGGATACGGTGTGAGCGTCCTTCCGCCGCTGTGGACATTTGGGCTGTTTTCACTTTTTGGCACGTGCGAATTGTGCTGTTATGGACATCAGTATATAAGGATTTGTTTGAACACATGATTTTCAAGTATTTTGAGTCTATACCCAGGAGTAAGATTGTGAGTCATATGGTAAATTATTTTATGTTTAACTTATTGAGGGGCCCAAAGATTCCTTTTTCTTTTTTCTTTTCTTTTTTTTCTTTTTCTTTCCTTTTTTTTTTTTTTTTCAAGGAGGAAGGCAGCGGGTGGGAAGGAAGAGAGAGAAGGAAAGAATATTTTACATATTTACTTGTTCATTTTAGTTGAGTCTTCAAACTCTGTGGACTGCACCCCAGGCACGAGCTTAAACCCCTGAATCACCAAGGTGTGCCCCAAAGTTTCCTTTAAAAAAAAAGGAAAAGAAAGAAAGGCACAGGCAGGAATGAAGGCGAGTAAAGGCAAGCAGGAAGAGAGAGAAGGAAGAAACATTCATTTATTTTATTTAGTTGTTCATCTTGGCTGTTCCCCGCTGGCCCTCCATCACAACCTGGGTCCTTGATATACATATAGAGTACACCCACCAGAGGCCACAAATCAAACCACTACACCACAAGGGCATGCCCCAAAGGTTCCTTTTTGAAAGTACATTCATCTAAGACAAACAGAAGACAGTTTAGATAGTTAATTGACACATGGTGGCCACCTCCAGGCCTGCCTGGTTCCCCAGGCCCTCAGTGCATGTCCCCTCTCTGCAGACAGCTGGCCGAGGTGGCTCGGGAGCGTTATCTGTCAGGGCCAGAAAAAGCCAAGCGGCACAGCATCCTGGCCGACTTCTTCTCAGGAGCCTGGAGCCAGGGCACCAAGAAACTCATCACCCTGCCACTCGTGGGGAAGCCTCTGAACCTGGACCGCAAGGTGGGATGTCCGGAGCCTTTGCAGCCTCACCGTGCCATGCAGCAGGGCATGGCAAGGTCATCCACCTCCTTCCTTTCCTCATTTTCTTCCTGATCTCCTTCCCTGGAGGACTAGATGTCCCCTCAGTCCCTGAGCATAAAGTGAAGGTAGGGAGCCATCGACAAGGAATCTAAGACCTCCCTCCAAACTTTCCAGAGCAGGGGTAATCACAACATTCAAACACATTAGAACTGTCCCAAACTCCCAGCTCTCAGAGCTATAATTGAGTACATCCCGCCTCCTCCTGAGACACCGCTGTTTCCTCCCTGTTTTTTTTTTTGTTTGTTTGTTTTAAGGTGGGCATTGGATGTTTTCCTGCGTAAATTTTCTGTCCAGATCTGATTTCTAGACATTGGTTCCCCAAACATGGCATGTGCTTAAAAAATAACCCTTATTTTACTTTATAGTTAGTGCCTTGTGATAGTTACAGGACACATGGGTCAGAGTAAAATAAAAACCACCCATAATTCCCGATTCAGAGGACCCACTCTCCACTCTCCCCCATCATCACTATTCATTTATTTCCAGTTTTTTTTCTTCCCAGATCCTGGAGCTCTAAGGCTTGGTGCTTTTAACTTTCACGCTATTCCTTTTTTTTATTTTTTGTTTTGTCCCCTGGATACCTCAAGGCTTAGCACAAATACCTCTTTCTTCAGGAAGCTTTCCAGGATTTCCTCCATTCTCCACTACTGTTGTTTGTTTTTTTCCCCTCCCTGTTACCCTCACCCTGAGGCAGAACTCAGATATTTTTTTAAAATCTTCATTTTGAAATAACTTTAGATTTACAGAAGAACTGCACGTCCAGTACAGAGAGCTTCCGTGTACCTTTCCTCAGTTTCCCCTAATGTTAGCATCTTCTGTAACGCTAGTGCAGTGATCACTGTGAGGAAGTATAATTGAAGTTTTTTGTTGTCATTTGATTTTTCTTTATCTCCCCACTGGACCCAGGAGACTGAAGTCAGAGCCAGGTCTGTTCTTTCTCGTCTGCCCACCCCCCTCTAGGGACTCACAGCTCCTCCTTGGGTGCTTAGGGCCCCTGTAGGCTCAACCCATCCTCTCTGGGCCAAGATGGTCCCCTTAACCATCTCCTAGCTTCTGGGTCTCCCACTCTAGTCTCTCTACCACAAGCACAACAGTCTGATCATGATTCTGCTCTAACACCTCCCATAGCTCCCTAGTGCCCTCTGTTTCAAGTCCAAACTCCCAGCCTGATATCCAGTGCCTTCCAATCTGCCACCTCCAGCCTCCCTAGCCTCACCCACCACTCTGTTTTCAAGCTCAGCACCCCCGAAACTTTGTACACATTCATCCCCTGCCCAGGAATGCATTGTTTCCCAGCACATGTCCTACTGACCCTCAGAACCCCAGCTCCCATGCCCGTGGATCCCTGAGCTTCCTCTGCCCCAGGACAGCCCAGTTGGGGGTGCTAGGGGATGGCTCTGTCTGGAATCCTGTCTCAGACCCATAGCATTGCCTGGGGCCTGAGGGCCAAATCTGTGGGGAGGATGAATGAGTTGTACCCTGTGGCTGGGCCCCCCTCCCCGCAGGTTGCCCCTCAGCCTCTGTGGTTCTCTGATGAGGCTGCCAACGTGCGCAAGCTGACGGAACTGCCCCTCCACCTGCTGCATGCTGGCCGCATTGCACAGCTGAAGGAGGAGGTTCTGGGTAAGGAGTCCCGCGGTCCTGTCCTGGTCCCTTTCCCCAGCCTTGGGCGGGAGGGGGGAGGTTAGTTCTAGGCTCCTCTGAAGGAGGGACCCCATGGAGCACTAGGCAAGGTCTGGGTTACCTGGTATTGTCTCCTTGGGGAGGGGGCGCTACAGATGTTGAGTGGGGGGAGCCAGGGATACTGCTTCACCCGCCACAGTGCATGGGATGCACTGCCTCAGAGGGTGAGAGGGCCCCAAGATCAGCAGTGCTGAGAGTCAGAAACCTCACTTTAGTTTGAGACGTCCTGTCCGTCTGTCTCTATCTAGCATCCATCCATCCATCATCTGTCTGCTGTCTATCATCTATCAATCATCTATGTCTCTATAATGTATTTATCATCTATTTTTATTATCCACCCATCATCTATCTCTCTATCATTTATGTCTACCTATTTATTATCTGTCATTTCTATCTTCTATATCTCTATCATCTGTTATGCCTTTATTACCTATTTGTCAATCATTTATTATCTATTATCTATCACCCATCATCTGTCATCTATTATCTACCATTTATACATCTATCCATCCATCCATTCATTCATCCATCTATTTTATTAGCTATCTATCTCTCTTTCATCTATCTGTTCACTTACTCATCCATCTAACTCCTTCCCTCCCTCCATCTCCATCCATCCATCCATCCATCCATCCATCTCCATTCATCCATCCATCCACCCATCTCCATCCATCCATCCATCCATCTGTCCATCTCCATCTATCCATCATCAACCATCCATCTCCATCCATCCATCCATCCGTCCATCTCCATTCATCCATCTCCATCCATCTCCATCCATCTCCATCCATCCATCTCCATCCATCCATCTCCATGCATCTGCCCACCCCTCCATCTCCTGTCTTATTCTCATCACTCATTCCCCCCATCACTCTCAAGCGTGATTCTGCCTCAGAACACTGGGCAGTGATTATGTTTTGATTGTTATGACGGAGGGTGCCACTGGTACCTGTAGGGTGGAGATGGGGGGGGTCTGCTGACACCCCACAGTGCCCTGGCTGCTCCGCCAGACAGTCCTACCCCAGGGCCACAGTGAGGGCCCCTGTGAGAAATGGAGGGGCAGCCCAGACTCGGGACACACTGGAGGCCCATACCCACCGCCCTCCCTATAGGCAGCATGGGCTGGCTCTCCTGCCGGGCCATCTCCGGGGGCCTGGAAAGCCTGCTGGATGATTTCGACCTTTGCACCCCTCACCTGGACTGCCCCGAAGTGGACCTCGTGCGAGAGGCCCTCCAGCTGTGCTGGCCGGCCATGGAGCTCCGAGGCATGGGTGAGTCTGTGTTTTAGAAGCTTTTCAGGAACCCACTCAGTCTTCTTCTCAGTCTATGGGCCCTCTCCCAGGTTCTAGAATTTTGAATTGAGCCTGGGGGAACTTTGGACAGGAAGCCACCATGCAGTGCCCAGCCACTCAGGATAGCACTTTCCCCTAAAAAATATGGTCAGGGAGGAAAGATATGGGATGAAATCAGAGAATTATGTCCATCTTAAAAACAAGTGAGAAAACACATTCCTGCAGATGTTGATGGATGAAATTCCAACACCCTACTAACCCGTGAGCCCTGGGTTCGGGAATGGGGCCCCTGGTGAGGAGAGAGGAGTTCTCATTCTGGGAAATAGCATCGGGCTCACCTGGGGTTCAAAGTCAGATTTCCTGCCCTTCCCACAATGGCAGACTTTTATTGGAATGGTTGGTGCTTGGGTTCCTTGAAGCACCTTGGAGCCTTTAAGTGGGATGGTGTTTTGTTTGTTTTCAATGGTGTCAACACACACACAACATACAGCTCACCGTCGTCACCAGTTCTGTGCACAGCGGGGCCATCCAGTGCATTCTCACCATCCCACCAACCCCCGCAGCGTCTCTAGAACCGCCTCCTCTTCCGCACCTGACACTCCATCCGTGAACACTGACTCCCCCCACACCCCCGGCCCCGCCATAGACTCTCTGTCCCTGTGGATGTGACTCCTCCAGGGACCCCCCCAGGAGTAGGCCACACAGTGTGACTTCTCTCACTTTGTACCATGTCTTCGAGGTCCGTCCACCATGCAGCCAGTGTCCAGATCCCCGTCCTCTTCAAGCTGAGTGACCGTCCACTCTATGTCTGAACCACATTTTGCATATCTGTCACCTGTCTATGGGCACCGGGTCATGCTCACCCAATTACGGTTGTGGATCGCGCTGCTATAACATAGGTGCATGGGTCTGTCTTCCAACCCCTGCCTTCTGTTCTTTTGGTGACAGAGCTCTTTAATCTTTGGAGAACCCTTCTCCCCCAGACTGGATTCTGGGTGGCTACGCCATCTTCCATCCCCACCAACTGGGCCGAGGGTAACAATTTCTCCACCTCCTCCCAGCACTTGTGTTGCTGATTTATACAAAAAGGAGTAGCCATTCCCATGGGCAGGGTGGCCGGGGTCATTTTTAGCCTATCACTCCCACCTGGCTGTGATTTAGGGTTTGATTAAAAAGGTTTTATAAAGGTGCTTAAATCGCCCCCCTGCTTCCCTTGGTGCTCTGCCAAGTGCCGCTGTTCAGAGCAGCCCGTCTGGACACCGTGGAAACTGGACGCTCCCACTGCCCCCCGTTCCCACTGCTGTACCCATCCCGTCCGCTTTAGCTCTCATTTATCACTGTGGACGTTTTCTTTCCTGTCTTCTGTGAGCCTCTGCGCTCCATGGCGGTAAAGGCTCATTTCCGTGCTCCTACTGCGCCCTCACCACATAGATCTTGAAGTCCCTTCGCTGCCCCTCTCTGCCCTGAAGTCCTTGGTTTCCCCATCTATAGAAAAGGGGGCATCCTTCCACCTGCCCACCTAAGGCTGCCAAGAAGGTATACAAGACCCTTCAGGCAGATCCTACCCCTCTGGTGCCCCAGGCAGGGCGTCCTGTGACCGTCACATGCCAGCATCCACCCTATTGATCCTGGACAAACCATTTCTGTAAAATATGGGTTTGCACTAAGTGAAAACTGCTTGTGCCCATGCCTAGGGACATCTTTCCAGACGCTGCAAACCTGCAAGGGTGAGTGCCCAGGAAAGCAGCCTGGCCTAGGGCATAGCTGTCCAGCGACAGGGAAGGTTTAAAAGCCCAAATACCAGCCTGTTCTTTAAGGCGTCCTTAGGAGGAGACACGGGAATGAGTGTTGCCACCAGAGGGCGCAGCTGGGCAGCCGGGCACCCGGGCACTTTCCCCTGATTTTTCCTTCACCTCAGACCCCAGTGGGCTCCACATGGTATTGCTTTAATTTAAGAGGCTGAGATTGGGCTCATTGTGGATTTAGAGGACTTTAATTTTGACTTTTTAAAATATTGTATTAAAATCAATCATTTGGATCTCCGTGGTTGAATTTTGCACCCATGATGAATGGTGTAATTGGGTCAGTGGGGCTCCACCCCTTGGTCGCCCCTCAGTCCAAGGCCCAGGGCACTGTCACTGGACCTCACAGTTAGGATGCTCATGGGGACAAAGTAAACTGTTGCCTTCAGCACCCTTAGTTTTCACTCCACACAGGAATCAAACTTTAGGGGTCAGATTCCTGCTTCTAAATGGCCATGTGACCGTCTGTAAATCACTTAACTGCAGTGCCTGAACTATAAGCTTAGGGTGTACCTCTGTGTTAGGAGCAGAAAAAAAAGCCCCAACCAGCTAGCTCCGAAGCTATGTTCATGTTCTGATCCCTGAAAGCAGGACCCTCATCTTATATTGTGAAAGCTGTGCTTAAGGACCTTGGAGGATGTTATCATGGATTCTCTAGTGAGCCCTCAATGTCAGCACGAGTGTCCTTAGATGAGGAAAGTGGTGGAAGAGCTGAAATAGAAAATTCAGATACACAGAGGAGGCCACATGGAGACAGGCAGAGATAGCCAAAGACTCCTGGAGCCCGCGAGCTGGAGGAGGCAGTAAGGACCCTGCCTCAGAGACTGCAGGCTTCCAGCTTCAGTGCTACGAGAGGAGAAAATCCTGATATTTTAAGCCCCCCGTTAGTTTTGCCACAGTCCCCACAGAACGTGACTATATCCAGGAAGCGTGATGTGCTGGAGAAATGGTTTCTCTCACTGACACCTTCTCTGTTTTGCACTAGGACAGTGATGAACCAGACAAATGCCATCCCTGTCCCTGTGCATGGAAAAAGGGAGGGGATGACAGGTAGAAGGGACAGTGTGGGCAGACACTTGGATACTGAACACTGTGCTGCACTTGGAGTTGGGGTGCATGTGTCTAGAGAGCAGAGGAAGCAGGAGAGGACTGGGGGGCTCACTGGAAGCAGCATCCCCCTCTAACCTGCACCCCGTCTGTTACAGAGAAAAGCGTCCTGTACACAGAACTCCTGGCCAGACTCCACTTCTTCGCCACCTCGCACCCAGCACTGGTGGGGCAGCTGTGCCAGCAGGCCCAGAGCTGGTTTCGAGCATGCCCCCACCCTGTGCTGGTGCCCCTGGCAGGATTCCTCCAACCCCCAGGGGGACCCCTGCGGGCCACCCTCACCGGCTGTCACAAGGGTGAGTCTCCCCAGTGCAGCACAGATGCTGACAAGGTCCCTCTTGTTGACAGCAGTGGGCGGCAGGTGTTTGGGCTACTCTCTTGGGCTCCCCTCTGCCCGTTAGGAGGCCCCAAGGTGCCCTCTGGGCCTGCCTGCTATCTCATGCTGACTCGTGCTCTCTGCCCCTCAGGGACAGCAGATTACAGTGTAAATACTACTAATGAGACTATGGCGAGGGGGCATGGCTGCCTCCGGGGTCTGAATGCTAAGACTGAGTGCCCAGCTCACACTAGTGAGCCTGATGCCAGGGATTGCTGCCTGCCAGGCCTCTGAGAGGCAGTGGGACTTGTAAATGCCCCCTTGGCCACCGGCATATTAGATGAACAGGAGGGTTTTGTTCTCTCCGTATTTGTCATCCTTTTTCCATCCATCCATCAATACATCCATCAAACCACCTATTCTCCATCCCCCTTCCATCCATCCCTTCATTCTCCCCAACTACCCATCTATCTATCCACTCATCCATCTACCCATTTATACTTCCACCCCCCCCAACCCCTTTTCGTCCATCCATTCATCCATCCACCCATCTATCACCTTTCCTACCTACCCACCTTCCTTCCTTCCACCCACCAATCACTCACATATCCATTTGTTATCTTTCCTCCTACCCCTCTGTCCACACGACCCACCTTCCATTTCCTTCCTCTGGCCATTTCATTCAGTCACTTACCCTCCACTCATCCATACTCAGCCATTCGCCAACTGCCCACCCAACTATCTAGTGGTTCATCCATCTGTGCACCTACCCATCCACTCACCCACAGATCCAATCAGCCATCAGTCTATCCATGTATCCATCAAGCCACCTTCACTCACCCATCCCTTTATCTTCCCAACCATAATCTCTCACAGTAATTGCCAGGCCACTGAATACAGTTAACCTGTGGTTCAGATGTCAGTTGTTGTGACAGAGAGCCATTTCTGTGCCACATGCCTTTGGAAGGAAGCTGCACCCCCAAGATACAGCACTTCCAAAATAGAAAATCTAAGAAATGCCATGTATGATGCCTAGAGGAATTGATTTACGGGCATCCACCCGAATGCTGTGCTGAGACAGATTATGAAACAATCTGCATCAATGGGAAAGAGTGTATCTGTGTTAGGATACAGATTCAGATGCTGTCACTAAGGCCAGGATAGCAGTGACTTAAATATAACCAGAGTCACATCTCCTCATGCCACAGACCAAGCGCCAGCAGAAATAACACAGTATCTCCATGTCAGGGATGTACACTCTTCCAATCTTATTGTGCTATCATTTGCAATGTGAGGCTTCCTTTCAATGGCCCAATATGGCTATTCCAGCTCCTGCCATCACTATGGCATTCCAGCCAGTGAGCAGTGGGAAGGGGAAGGGAGTGGGACGGAGAAGGCAGCATGGAAGGGGGAAGGGAAGGGGCAGGGGAATGGCAAGAGAACATTTCACTTCTGCTGCTGTTTCTTTGATGAGAACTTAGCCCTCTCCAACTCCAAGGAGTCTAGAAAACACAGATCTACCTCGGGGTGTCATGCAGGAAAGTGAATGTTGCACTGAAGTGAGCGAGTGGCATGAATACTCGTTTCCCAGTGCACGTCACAGTTACCTTTGTGCCACCTGTGGGTATCGTGTCTGCAAAAACAACATGCGCGCTGTGATTGATGCAACACAGGGACACGAGGTGAATGCAGGCTGTTGGGACAATGTCATCAATAGACTGGCTCTATGAAGTTTGCCACCAACTGTCCACTTGTGACAGGGCTGTGGGTGTCCTCCTAGAGGAAGGAAGTGAAGCAGATGGCTCTGGAGCACCCATCAGAGAACATGTGGTGATTGATTAATGATGTCTGCTGTGATGCGGGCAGAGGAGGTGGCAGCTCAGCATGAAGGTTTGTGTTTATCCTGGTTTTACTGCTGTTATTAAAAAAATATCTCAGTCCCACTGCACACTGATGATATTTGTGCCCCAGTCATGTTGAAATTGAGAGAGACCCTATCCTCTCTGGGCTTCAGTTTCTTTTCTTTTCTTTTCTTTTTTTAAATATGAGACATTTGAGTTCACATTTCTGAGGTCCCAGGGTAAATAAATGAGTGAGCAGAAAATAAGAGGGGGAGAAGAAAGAAGAGAAAAACCAATCCCTTCTCCTCCCTCCATACTCTAAGGAGGTAGACACCAAATTCTGGATTCTCAGACTTGGATCAGCTTCAGTTTTGACACGCTGGGCCTCAGTTTCCTCCATTTGCACATGAGGAAGCCAAAGCATGGAGCATGAAAAGGACACAATGGGAGCATTCAGAAAGTAGGGACTTGATCCAGGCACTTCATAAAGGACCCAAAGCTGCTCCCACTCCCCAGTGGCTCCCTCTGGTGTGTGTATTTAAATCCAAACTACTGGGAACAGAGTCAAGAGGGAGACACAGTAGGAGCAAGTCTTGTCTTCTTCCCACAGAGCAAGTAGGAATTCACCTATTTTCCAGATACAAACACTGAGGAAAAACAGGCTCAGAGGCTACAGAGACTATGCAGCAATCACCACCATAAAAGGCAGGTGAAAATATCAGGGTTCCGAGCTACCCCACAGATTTGGGATTTGGGCTGCAGTAGAGGGACTAGAGACTCAGGAAGAACCCAACCTTGCAGAGGGTCACTCCAATAGCAGAGAGTGCACCCAGCAGAATAAGGCCCAAAGATGGAGAAGAGGTTCTTGGCGCAGGTCAGAAGGAGGACCAGACCCCCAGTGGGACACAGCAGGAGCCCCAGAAGGAAAATTATACAGGGTACCGCCATAACCTGAAGGCAGGAAGAGAGAAACCTACCTATGGCACCACCCTATGGGTCAAGGCAGAACTGGAGTCAAATGCTGATTGTGGTCCAACAAGGTGGTCATTACCATTTGGACCTGGGACCCTTGGAGGAATTCTCTGCATCCCCCATACAAACTATAACCTCATAGGTTGAACTCTCAAGACCCAGAGCAGCACCCACCTAAGAACTTCAGCAAATCCAACCTGTGGTGACCTCACACAACTCAAGAATTCCTAGTGTCCAAACCAAGATCCAGGCTTCTTTGGTGCAAGTCGATACCCTCCACAAGACCGTCACTGCAGGGAAACCTTCTCACAGAAACATAAACATAATGCCAAACAATGAAGACACAGAGAAAAAAATACGTGAAATGATGGATACAGTCAAAACCACAGGGGAAAATCTGAATACAACAGACATATGCAAATTATTTGAGGATAAGTTTAGGACAACAGTGATGAATATACTTATGGGAATCAAGAAAACAATAGAGGAAGAAAAGAGAGCAACAGAAAAGAGAGAGAAAAAAATGAAGCAAGATGTCAAAGAAGTGAAGACTGCTGTGGCTTAACTACAGAACTCAATAGAGGGACTCAAGAATAGGATGGATGAAGTCTCCAAAAGAATCTGTGAGCTAGAAGATAGAGCAGAGGAATGCACTCAAGCAAAGAGAAAAAAGAATGCAAAGAAATGAAGACAGCATTCGAGACCTATGGGATAATATCGAAAGGAACAACATCTGCATCATAGGGCCCCAGAAGAAGAAGGGAAAAGGGGGGCAGAAAATGTATTTGAAGGAATAATAACTGTGAATTTCTCTAACCAAAAGAATGAAGCAAGCCTCCAGACCCAGTAAACAAAAAACTTTCAAGCAAAATAAACCACAAAATAACTAACCAATTCACATTGTTATCAAAATGTCAAAAATACAAGACAAAAATGACTCTCAAAAGCTCCTAGAGAAAAATGAGTCACATACAAGGAGTCCCCGTAAGATTGCCAACAAATTTCTCAACTGAAACTCTACAGGCCAGAAGGGAATGGCACGATGTATTCAAAGTGCTGAAAGAAAAAGATTTTCAACATAGAATACTATACCCTGTGAGATTATCATTTAGAACTGAAGGAATGATTAAAAGCTTTTTCAGTAAGCAAAAGTGAAAGGAATTCATCACCACAAAACTAACTCTACAATAAATACTAAAGAATGCTCTATAAGGTACAAAGAAACCCTACTTAAAAACAGTAAGACAGCAAAATATGAAAAGTGGGGTGGAGGAGAGGAGAATAAAAATGTGGATGGCTAGAATGTGTGTGAGACTAATCTTCTTTCAAATAAAAATAAGAAATAAACATAGAATTCTTAACACTAACAGCAGGGTAACCTCAAAACACATCTCTAGGGAGAAAGCAAAGAAGAAAAATGGAAACCAGTCAAAACATAGCTATACCCAACGTACCTAAAAAGAAAAAGAGAACAACAAAGGCTCTGTCTGGAACAACACCCAGAAGACAAATTGTAAAATGGCAGTAAACCGCTGCATATCAATAATCACCCTGAATGTTAATGGATTGAACTCACCAAGCAAATGACAGAGTGATCCAGTGGATTAAAAAGATTAATCCAACCTTTTGCTGTAGTCAGGAAACTCACCTTCTTTTCAAAAGATAGATAGGCTCAAAGTAAATGGTTGGAAGAAAATCCTACAGTCTAATGGCAACCAAGAAAAAGCAGGAACAACTATGCTTATATCAGATAAAATAGACTTCCAACTAAAAAGCAGAACAAAAGACACATATGAATTATATAATGATTAAGGATCAATCCAGGACTTTAAAAATACTTAGAGGCAAATTAGAATGAAGATACAAGCTACCATCTATGGGATGCAGCGAAAGCTGTATTGAGGGAAGTTCATTGCAATCCAGGCATACCGCAGAAACAAGAAAAATCACAAATAAACAATATAACCCTATACTTAAAACAAATAGAGAAAGAAGAACTATGAAAGTAAAAAATCAGTAGAAGAAAATAAATAATAAAAAATCAAGCAGAAATAAATGAAATAGAAAACAAAAAGACAATCCAGAAGATCAATGAAACCAAGAGTTGGTTCCATGAAAAAGTAAACAAAATTGGCAAACCATTGGTTAGACTCAAAAAGAAAAAAAGAGAAAACTCATAACTAGAATATGAAATTAAAGGGGAGAAGACACCACAGAAATACAAAACATTGCAAGAGACTACTATGAACACCTCTATGCCAATAAAACAGACAACCTCAAGGACATGGACCGATTTTTAGAAAAATACAATCTACCAAGACTAAACCTGGAAGAATTGGAAAACTTGAACTGAACAATCACAAGCAAATAAATTGAAGAGGTAATAAATTCTCCCTAAAAATAAAAACCCAAGACCAGATGGCTTTTCTAATGAGTTTTACCAAACCTTCAGAGAAGAATTAATACCTGTTCTTCTCAAACTCTTTGAAAATATTGAGGCTAACATTACATTGATACCCAAAACTGATAGATACATCACCAAGAAAGAAAACTGCAGACCAATATCTCTAATGAACATAGGTGCAAAAACTCTCCACAGAATATTAGCAAAGTGAATCCCACAATGCTTCAAAAAGACTATCCATCATGACCAAGTGGGATTTATCCCAAGGGTGCAAGGATGGTTCAACATATGTAAATATATTAATGTAATACACCATATCAACAAGAGCAAGCAGAATAACCATATGATTATATCAATAGATGCAAAGAAAGCTTTTGACAAGATCCAATACCCATCATATATTATAAAAAATCTGCATAAAATGGAGATAGAAGGCACATACTTCAACATAATAAAGACTATATATAATAAACCCACAGCCAACATCACAGTCAACAATGAAAAGTTGAAAGCATTTTCCTCTAAGGTCAGTAACAAGGCTGTCCACTCTAACTACTGCTATTTAGCATCATACTGGAGATCTTAGCCAGAGAAATTAGGCAAGAAAAAGAAATGAAATCCAAATTCCAAAGGAGGAAGTGAAATTATCATGGTCTGCAGATGCCATGATTATATATATATATATATATATATGTATATATATTGAAAACCCTAAGAACTCTGTCAAAAAACTGCTAGAACTAATCATCAACTATAGTAAATCATCAGGTTACAAAAATCCATTGCATTTTTATATGCAAAAAAAACTGCTCTAGAAGAAAATGAAATCAAGAAAATCACACCATTTAAAATAGAAGTAGAAAGAATCAAATATCTTGGAATATACTTAACAAAGGAGGTGAAAGATCTGTACAGTGAAAACTACGAGTCCTTCTTAAAAGAAATAGCAGCGGTTACAAAAAGATGGAAAGACACTCCATGCTTGTGGTTGGAAAGAATCAACATTGTTATAATTTATCTAAAACAATATTCAGTTTTAATGTAATCTACATTAAAATCCCTTGGGCTTACTTCCAAGAAATAGAACAAAAAAATCTTAAAATTTATATGGAAAAACTAAAGACCCCAAATAGCCAAAGCAATTATGAGAAAAAAGGATGCATCTGGAGGTATTGCATGCCCAGACATTGACTATACTACAAAGTGATAGTGATCAAAACAGTATGGCACTGGAATAACAGGCTAAGATCAGTGGACTAGAACTGAATAACCAGAAACTGACCCATTCACATAAAATTGGTTAATCTATGATGAAGGAGTCAAAAGTATATGATGGAGTAAGGAAAGTCTCTTCAATAAATGGTGTTGGGATAACTGGACAGCCACATGCAAAAGAATGAAGTTAGACCGCTCTAAGTTACTGCAATAAAATACTGAAAAAAGAGAAAGTAGGATCTCTGATAGCTGGACCGGTGTTTTGTCCAATGTAACTCAGTCTCTCGTCAGGGAGACTCCAATACCATCCACACAAAAGAGACCTGTAATTGTGTTGACCCAAAATATCAGCACTTATTTCTTTTCTTTGGGGCCCCAAACTTTATGCTTGCACACATGTTGAACTCAAAGAGAAACCACAAACAGGGTCCACATTCTCATCCATAAACAGTCACGCTTTGCTTAATAATGCAGATCCATTCTAGAAATGCATCACTGGGTGATGTCATTGTGTGAACGTCCTAGAGTTCATCACACACCCGGATGGGGGTGACTCCTCCTCATCCAAGCTACCCGGGGCAGCCTGTTGGGGCCCCATTGTCTATGCAGTATGTCATTGATCAGAACATGCTTCACAGCCCCTGACTGTAAACCCCATTTCCAAGTCTTACTGGACCAGGGCAGGGCTTCTCAACTGAGAAGATGTCTAGGCGAAGAGCATGTTGGATAGGCCATCCTGGGCCCTGCAGGTTGTTGAAGAGCATCCCTGAGCTCCACCCACCACACACCACAGCACCCAGCTCCCTACTGTGACATCCAAGGACACTTCCCAGTGTCCCCAGGTGACCCAAATTACCCCTGTGTGTGAAACGTAGAACTGATGACCCAGAAGGGACTCAGTCCCCAGAGCAACTGAGTTTCACAGCCTGGATCTGCTGTGGTATCTGATAGCACTGCCTTTGAAATCCTGGCTGCCACACAAGAGACTCGATCTATATGTGCCTCAGTTTCCTCATCAGTGAGGTGGAGGCCTAGTAGAGTGCCCCGTGGCTGGCCAAGTGCACTGACACTAGCTGAGGGCGCACTCTCTCTGTGTGGTTACAGGCATCACGGCCATGGCCTGGAGCCCAGAAGAGAGACTGCTGGTGGTTGGCACCCAGGAGGGCATCGTGTCTGTGTGGGATATGGAAGAGCAGCAGGTCATCTATGTGCTAACTGGACACACAGGTGAGTCTCAGAGGGAACTCACGGACAACCTCTTCCTACACCCCACAGCAAAGGCGCCATCCCCAGTGTCCAGCCTCACAGTGGACGGTATCAATCCCTGGTCTCAGTCCCCACATCAGTCAGCTACAGCTGCATAACAAAACATCCCAATCATAGTAGTTTCAAACAGTAGCTTTATTCAGCTCACCTTCTATCGGTTGGCTCTCCAGGCTTCTGTGATTAGTGGGGGCATCTGGGAGCCAGTAGGGCTAGAATGCTCTCCACAGAGATGATTCAACCTTGCCTACATCTAGCTAACTCCATCCCTAGTAGGGTCCTAGAGGGTGAGAAGAAGAATAAGTCTCTTAAGTCCTAGACTGTCCATGCACTGGCACCCTGCCACATGCCACTGTCCAGAGGAAGTTACAGGGGCAGAAGACTGTTGTCTTGCTGGGAAACTCACAAACACAGAGTCAAACGTGTAGGTATCTGCAGAACAAGGGGCTGTGGTCAGCTATTCAGTCTGTCCATTGCAGTAACCCTTTCGTTTCCGCAGCCCCTCGTGACTATGGCTCAGTCCTTAGATCAATTTTTTAAAAGAAAGGTGCAGGCAGCAGTGATGGTGAATAGTCAGCCAGGACACCATATACTGGAATGCCACTGAAGATGACAGCTAAAAATACATTAGCGTAGTCTTTGTGAAGTATTGTTACAGGCAAGCTAGAGGAGTATAGGAAGATCACAAGAAAAAGTAGGAGTATCTACTTTTTATTTGTTATTCTCCCTGGCCCCAAGACTTGAACTAAGATACTTGGGATGTGTGCGGACTGCACTGGCCAGAGGCAGTTGACCTAACCACTACTCCACCAGGGCCCACCTTACCTGTATTTTGATACAGTATTGTCAAAAATAAAAATTAATGCAAAAGAAAAATCCCACATGAATAAATACCAATCTGTCTTAAAGAAAGACAGGATGACTGATGGAGCTGTGTCAAGTCAGAAGCAACAGGGAAAACAGGTAATGTGGTGCCTCCTTAAATGTCATGCCCAGGCAGAGTGACCCTGCCCTGAGTCAGACTCCTCTGTGCAGAAGGTCAGCAGAGGAAAATGTCACAATGAGTGTCATGAGGAAAGTAAGTGTTGTGAGTTACAGGAACCAAAGTGACCTACTTAGAGTGTTAGGACAGGCATATCTCTGAAGGTGGGCACTTCATCAAGACACAAGGGTGTGAAGGCAGAGGCTTTTAAATGATTCAAAAACAGCTCCCCTGGTGGCTCAGAAACTGAGATGGCTAAGGTGCAGACCAGGTAAAGACCAAAGACCTAGGTTCAAGGCCCGGGCCAGGTGGGGAAATCAAAAAAAAAATAAACAAGAAAGTGTTTAAAATTACAAGGGAAGCGGTAGGGCAGAAATGACAATTTTTCAAGGTTATGAAACTATTCTAGAGGAAACCAGTGAGGACAGCTGCTCAGACGACAGAAAGGCTGTCCAGGGTGCTGTGAAACATGCTGAATTGTACACAAGTGGATGTATGTTATGCTTGAGAATTATATCTCAACCAAGATGTTAAAATATAACATTATAATCTAACCATGTACGTTCTGTATTTTCTCACCATTTTGCCATAAATCTTGCTTGATTTCCAGGGAATATTTTTTTAGACAACTTTATTGAGGTGTACTTTACATGCCATGAAATACACCTCTTTTCAGTGACCAATGAAATGATTTTGAGTTAATTTTCCTCATTGTCCAACCATCCCCATCGTTCCAGAACTTTCCATCGCCCCACAGAGTTCCCTCATGTGCTTTGTTATCCATCTCTGCTCCCAGCCCAGCCCCCACTCGATGTGCTTTCAGAGACTGTGGATTTTTCTTTTCTGGACATTTCAAATAAACAGAACTGTACACTGTGTCATCTTTTGCATCTGGATTCTTTACTCAGCATGTTTGTGTCTCATCCAAAAGGTTGCATGCATCAGATTTGTTTCTTTGAATTGCTGAGTCCTGCTCCATTGTACTGAAGGACCGATGTTTCTTTATCCATCCATGGCTTGTGGGATAGCTATGTGAAGGCCATTTACATTGTTTCCAATTTGAATTTACATGTTTCCAAAATGAATAAGGCTATTATCCTTCTCAGTAGATTGTTTTCCAGAGTTAAAACTCTTAGAATTTCTAGTTATCTGATACTAAGGATCACAGGGATGGTAGGAATCTCTTTTTATTCTTGTCTTGTGTCCTGGCCAGGAGAGGTGAGGTACATGAAAGTGTTTGCCAAAGGGACTCTCGCCATCTCTGCCTCAAAGGACCACACGTTGCGCCTGTGGGACTTAGTCTCTGGACGGGAGAAATTCACCATTAGACATAAAGGCTCAGAAGACCCTGCCGAATCTCAGATCTCGAGCCTTCACGTCGATGAAGTCAAGAAGGTTGTCTATTTGGCAACAGGTTTGAAGGTAATAAACTCCTTCCATGTTTGCAAAGACAGCTGAGATCAGGGCATTCAGGAATGACATACAGTGTTTCTATAAGCTGGAGTGCCCTGTGCAGAACTGGGAGGGTTGAATAGGGGTACACGCCTTTTCAGAGGGTGTTGAAAGGGTTTAAAATTTCATAATTGGATTGGACTAATGCATTAGTTCTTTTTGATCGTAAGATTGGAGACCTTTTATCTTTCTAAATACAGTTATGCATCGCTTAAAATTTCACTCAACAACAAACCACACATACAGGGTCCCACTGGGTTGCACTGTGTAGCCTTGATGAGCAGGAGATTGCATCATCCAGGTTTGTGTGATGACACTATGACGCTCACACAACAATGACATCACCTAATGACACATTTCTCAGGGTGTGTCCCTGTCGTTAAGGTCCGCATCACTATGTATTCATTTACTGATATGAATTTCCCTCTGAGTACTGCCTTACCTACATCCCACAAATTCTAATATGTTTTTTTCATTTACATTCAGTTAAAAAGACTCTCAAATTTTCCTTTCGACTTCTTCATGGCTTCGCGGACTTCTTGGAAGTGTACTGTTTGTTTTCAAATCGTTTAGGTGTTCCCTGATTGCACTGTTATTTTTTTCCTCTAATTTCATCCAGTTTGCTTGATGTGACTCCTGATGAGATCGGCTTTCTTATCTCTCTGGGTCCCTATCTTATGTGCATCTGAAAACAATAGGGATATTGCTGTGTGATTCCAGTGATGTCTATCATAAACCTATGGTCCACTGGTTTTATGACTAGAGACACAAAATAGAAACTTGAGTAAAATCTTTGTGACTCAAGGCACAAGGGAAAATCATATCCACCCCCTCTGCAGCCTGAGGGATCTGGGTTATTCGTCTCCCCTCTCTAACTCAATTCCTCATGAGATAATGACTCTCAGACACTGAGCATAGTACTTGCAGCAGAGAAAACACAATAATTAGTTCCTATCAGTTACTCGATTTTAGTAGTAGCTGGTTGTGGTTCTCAGTAATTGGTGGTTAGTATTGGGGTGGCTTTATAAACTGTCCACTGCGGTAGCTGCCTACTGTGGGATTTACCACATATGTGACTCTTAAGATCTTATAACATGGCTGTTTCAAATTTAGAAGAGCTCTGAGTATAAAACACACACCAGATCTCAAAGGCACTGTGCTATGCATATAATGTAAAATATTTCCCTAATTTTATGTTGGTCGCCTATTGAGATGATAACAGTTAAATATATCATTGACTTTGGTTTCACTTTCCTTTTTAAGATGGCTCATAAAGATTTAGAGTCACACAGGGCTTGCATTATACTTTTCCTGCATAGCAGGGGCCTAAATATCAGAAAGTTGTGCTAGATTTCAAAGCTTATTATAGAATCAACTTTGTTAGAAGCAAAAGTTTGGAAAATACAGTAAAGAAATAATAAGCCATATTAGATAATCCCAAAGATAGCCATGGTTAGCATTTACACGATTTTACTTTATGTGACATGTATATAAAAATAGGAGATAAAAACACGTATAAATCATATGTCCCTGTAATAAAAGCTATTTTCATGACTTCATGTGCCATGAACCTTTGCTATAACCTTGACCATTCTTCAAAATCAACATGCTTAGTGATGTAACCAGACTCCATTGCGTGGTTCCATTAGTGAGTATGTAACTGTCCCTTATTGGACAAGTAGG
The DNA here is from genome assembly GCA_004363575.1 of Solenodon paradoxus. Taxonomy (NCBI): domain Eukaryota; kingdom Metazoa; phylum Chordata; class Mammalia; order Eulipotyphla; family Solenodontidae; genus Solenodon; species Solenodon paradoxus. The sequence continues at coordinate 29,981 of RJWH01003685.1, forward strand.
TTGTTTCCAGTTCTTTGTGCTTTCTGATAACTGAGACAACTTTACATACATGTACACATAGATAGTTAACCCTCAGACAATGCAGGGGTTGGTGTGTCCTGGTGGAGTAGTGGTTGTGTCTGCTGCCTCTGGCCGACACAACCCACCTATATCCCAGAGACTGAGTTCACATCCTGGGGCCCGGGTCAGGGGAGAACAACCAAGGCAAACAACTAAATGAAATAAAGATGCTTCTTCCTTCTCTCTCTTCCTGACTGCCTGCCTTCTCACCTTCATTCCCGCATGCACGATTCCTTTAAAGAAACAAAACTAGTGCCGGCATTAGGGATGTTGACCCCCACCCCATGCAATTAAAAACCCATCTATACAAGAGTGAAGAACACTCGGTGATGTGATGGAGGGCTGGGCGTGTTGACGTATATCTGAGGAACAGAGAACCTATACATAGGAATTTATTTTAATGTGGAGAATAAGTTACTACAATAAAAAATATATATGTGTGTATATATATATATATATATATATCTTTCTGCTCCCCCAAACACTAAATCCATAGCCCACTGTTGACTAGGAGCTCACTGACATCATGAACAGTAGGTGAATACATAACTTGTATGTTCTGTGTGTGATATACTGGCTCTTACAATAAAGAGAGTTAGAGAAAAGAAAATGTTATTAAGAGCATTATAAGGAAGAAAAACGACATGTGCAGTACTTTACTGAATGTATGGAAACCATAAGTTTACGTCATCTGTTTACAAGAAAATCCACATTGATGTGGACCTGCACAGTTCAGACCTATAATGTTCAAGAGTCATATGTGTGTGTCTCACCGTTTTAAACGAAAGGTGCAGGCAGGAATGAAGGTAAATAGAGGCAGGAAGGAAGGAAGTGAGAGGAAGAAGAAGCATTTTATTTAGTTGTTCATAGTGATTGTTCTCCACGCCCCGGGTCTCGAACCTGGGTTCTTGGAATGTATGTGGATTACATCCAGTGGCCTTATCCACAAAGCTGCCAGGGCATGCCTCAATAACCACTTTTAATACACATGAAATATGTGGCACAGCTGACTTTTTTCTGTTTTTAAAGCTCTACTTTGAAGGAATTTTAGGTGTCTGTAAACACTATAAAGATAGCAGAGAGAGCTTCCATTTCTTTAGATGCAGCCTCTTGGAAAGTCAGCATCTTACATCCCGGGGAGACATTTGTCACCGTAGTAATCACTTTTCTCACCCTCACTCTAAACTTTATTTGGATTTCTTCAGTTTTCTGCACAAATGTCTTTGTGCTGTCCCAGGACCCAGTTCAGAGCACCTCCCTGACTGTGTTTGAGCAGCTAGAGTGTGGAAAAGAAACTGAGTAGACGATAAAAAGGAACAGATCTGCTGCACCCTGGTGGAGTAGGGGTTGGGTGCAGTCCACATACATCCCAGGTGCCCGGGTTCGCATCTCAGGACTGTCAGGAACAATCAAGATGAACAACTAAGTGGGATGAATACAGTGCTTCTTCCTCCTTTCTCTTCCTGCCTCCCTCTGCTCTCCTTCATGCCTGTCTGCGCCTTTTCCTGCAAAACCAAAACTGCACAGGACAAACTTGCCTGTGCCGGATACCTTGCCGCCAGGGTCTCACTGCCTCTCTGTCCATCCTCTGCCAGGTCAGCGCGTGGCACCTGGAGACCGCAGCGCTGCTTTTCCGCTTCCTGGGAGACGCTGCCGACCCCTGGGTGTGCTCAGCAGTCCTGGCCACACCGGCCACACTGCTGGCCGCGTCCCAGGCTGGCGTGCTCAGTGTGTGGAGCTTGGCCACGGGGAAGCTGCAGGGGAAGCGGCATTTGTCCAGCATCCAAGAGGAAGCCCCTACCTGTGGGGTCGCAGTCCAGAAACAAGGAAGGATGGTGACAGGTTTCAGCAAGGGCTCCATTGCTTTGGTGAGTGACTTTATCGATCATAATGCCAGTATTAACTCAGCTCAAAGGAGTTGGCCCATCTGGCCCAGAAGTTGAGGGACACCCTGTATGTTTTCTACTTTTCTCTAAATCTAAAAATTATTTAAAAGTGAAAAGTCAAAAACTGCAAAGAAAAGCATTAAAATATAAAACACAAGGGTGGAAAAGGAGGAGGGGGCCTTTTTCAGAGTAAACCCTAGGTCGGCCAGAGTTTTGTAAAAGAGAGACCTTCCAGGTTGGCACCCTAACTCGTCATCTGGGTGATTCACTAGTCACTGTGCTAGAGAGCTGGAAATCTGCTTATTTGACACTGAGTTCTTTGAAATGGATGTGCCAGCGCCCAGAAGCGTCATATCAGCCCTCACTCTACAGCCGCACAGCTGTAACTCTGTACCAGCATGTTTCTTGGATTCCCTGTGCCCTCACAACCCCACCCCGGAACCAGCACTTGATCCCTGTGTGAATATTTCTCGGAATTGTCCTCACTCAGACACTTATGGAGCTGAGCTGGGGGATAGAAACCCAGCTCTGGTCCCACCGTGGGGACAGCTCCATAGCCTGCCCCACGCTCTCCCAAAGAGCAGCTTCAGTAGGACCAAGCCCTTCCCACCCCCTCACCTCTGACCGCATTGGCCACTGAGCTAATGACACACCACGGCTGGTGCCTTCCCTTCCCCGTCTCAATGCTCCAGTCTCTGCCTTGTTTTCCGGGATTGATTCCCAAATAAACTACTTGCACGTGAGTAACTGTTTTTGGTGTTTGTTTCTAGTGGAACCCAAATCAGATTACTAAGAAGGAAAAAAAAGAGAAAAGAAATGTAAATGGGGGCAGAAAACTGCAGGCAGGACTGAAAGACTGTCTAGCACCCTAAGGGCTGGTGGTCAAGTTGTAAGAAATGATGGGTCTCAGGAATGTCACCAAGCCCAGCCTTGCTGGAGGGAACATTTGGATACCACTCTCAAATTATTTGAAGAAGGATAAGCTCTGAGGAGAGGAACGAGGGAGGACCAGGACCCATCATGGGGACTGACCTTGGTCACTGTATATATCCACAAGGAACTTATAACAGAAGACATTCCGAGAAAGAGGTTTTGTTCCTTTAACGCTATATCTCATCAGTCATTTTCTCTGCCTCTCAGACAACCAGTGAGGCTGAGAACCAGTCTCTGCTCAGGGTGCTGCCCCTTCCACAGGGCTGGGCAGTGCTTGGAGCTGGTGTCTTCTTGGAGACAGCCTCCTTGGCTGGTTTCTCTACTCTCTCCATGGATGCTCCTTGGATGTGGGTTGTCCCAGGTAGCATGCATGCCCTGATGCATGGTGACTGCCTGGAGGGAGATTCAGCTGAAAGCAGCCTCTGTCCACACTCCCAGCAGCCGGAATTGAGCTGGGATGGTCCTGTAGGGGCAGGGCGGCCCATAGACTCTAGCCCCTGGACTCAATACCCAGGGAAGAGAGGAACAGTGATCAACCTGTGTGTGTCCTTTGTGCCTAATTCTGCCTAAAACGTAGTAGATCCTTAGAAAATAGCTGTTCCATGAAGGAATAAACCAGTCAATGAGTAATACATAGGAAAAAAAATTTTTTTCAGGCGAGTGGTAAAAAATGTTTAACTAAAGATGCAATCTAGCTCAGGCCCAAGTGAAGCACAAATGAGATGTATTTGCACCCCTTCACTGGAGGTCTGTCAGAAAGAGCTTGTCCTTTTTCAGAGTAAATGTTGCTTATTTCAGTTTATGCTATCCTTTTACATACAAGACCCATCACACTACAAAAACTAAGATACGCGCACAGAAAAGTAAGAAAATGGTATCACAGTCAAGAGCAAAAATAATTCATAGAAGAAGACACTCAAAAATCAGAAGTTGCAATGATCAGCAAGCACTTGAAAATATTGAGGGTGGGCTCACCCTGGTGACCTAGTGAATAAGGCCCCTGAACGACGTCTGCAAACATCCCAAAGACTGTTTCTGGAACCAAGTGAGGGGAACAACCAAGATGAACAACTACATAAGATAAATAAATGTTTCTTCCTCCTCTCTCTTCCTTCCTGTCTGCCTACTTACCTTCATTCCTGCCTGTACATTTCCTTTAAAAAAATACTGAAGGTAGGTAGTGGTAAATTTTCAAAAGTGAAAAATGGAAATGCTAGAAATAAAAAAAGACAAAGTCAGAAATGAAGAATTCATTTGATGGATGTATGAACAGATTAATTATTACAGAGGAATATAAGTGCATTAGAGATAAGTTAATGGAAATTGTTTTATATAAATATAAAGGGGAAAATGAAGGGGAAGGAACATGGTATCAGAGAATCTGGGACAATGACAGATGGTTGAAAGTACAGACTCTCAGAAGGAGAAGAGAGAACAAGAACACAGCAGCAGAAGTGTTTGAAGAAATAACATTTGTTCTTTTTCCAAAATGTATGTAAGACACCAGTCTGAAGATTCAACAGCTCACGGAGCCTCCAGCAGGCTCACAAGAACGAAAACTACATTTTGGCAATGATAAGCAGACTGTTGAAAAGCAAAGATGAAGAGAAAAATCTTAAAAGCAGACAGAGAAGAAAAGACCCGTTAATTAGAGGCGGGTGGCAAGAAGAGGAGTTACAGGTGACTTTTCATCAGAAATGAGGACCAAAGCCAATGGAACCATGTCTGTAACGTGATGAAATAAAAGAAAACAGGTGCACCCTGGTGGAGTAGTGGTTGGGTATGTCACCTCCAGAGGAATGCATATGCATTTCAAGGACCCGGTTTCTAGTACCATCTGTGTTTGTTAGCAAAGGGCCTGGGGGTGAGTGGGACAACCAATGTGAACAACAAAATAAAAATAAATTGCTTCTTCCTCCTCTCTCTGCCTGCCTCCTTGCCTACTTGCCTTCATTCCTGCCTGCACCTTTCCTTAAATTAAAAAAAAAAAGAAAGAAAGAAAGAAAGAAAGAAAAGAAAAGAAAATCTGTCAATCTAGACAGCTAGTGAAAATACCCTTAAAACTGAAGGCACACAAAGACATTCTAAGAGAATATCTCCAAATGTCTGCACTATAAGAAATTCTAGAAATAAGCACTTCGGTGGAAGGGACATGCACTCAAGCATCGAATAAAGATGTGTGAGTTAACAACAGAGCACACAAACCAGGAGTCCCCACAAGCTGTCCAGGGCAGGTGTGTGACAAACTTGAGGACATTCACACAAGGACATTACCCAATGACACATCTTTCAGAACGTGTCCCTATTAAATGATATACGACTGCAATACCAGGCAAAAATCCAGTGAATGAAGAGCGCCAGGAAAGATACATAGAAGAGAAAGAGAATGCTTGAAGCTGTGTTCTAAGGATGTCAGCGCAAAGAGAAGGAGGCTGGATCAGCCAGTGCTGAAAGACTCTAGAAATGTCTGCTCCCAGGAAAGGCAGTCACCTGGACGGAGTTCCTGAGCAGTAGTCACCATCGTCACTCCTCATCCAAGCTGGTGCCAGAATGTTCAGATCTGAGTGGGGCTCAAGTTCAGAGCTACTCCACCTGTGAGCTGCTCAGTGAAGATCCTATGGATATGAAACCAGAGCCTGGGGGCTGAATAGACATGACACTCGCAACAGGGGTTTAAGCAATGTGAGTAGGACTCTGTCCTCCCTGATAGAAATAACACACACATCAGGATCAAATGGAAGGATTGCATGTGCCAGGTGCATGGGGGTCACTCCTAACCAAGATGCCAGCGCTGAGTTCAGAGAACACATCTGCCTTTGCTCGTTGTGGTTCCCTGAAACTTTGGAACTGACTTATCTGTGGAGTGATGCTTTTTTGAAATTAATATTTTAATTCAGTACTTTGATTCACAAAATAAACCCACCTGTGCAGGTTCACTGTTCCTCAGATTATGACGACATGCCCTGCCCACCACCACATTACCAAAAGGCCTCCCTCATTGCCCAGGGGACCCACCACTTCCTCCCAACCCCACCTCTTCCCCACTGGTAACCTCAGTTCTCTTATCACTGTCCAAGGTGGGTTTTTGTTTTGTCTGTTCCTTTGATTTATTTTTTATCTTCCACATATGAGTGAGGTCATTTGGTATTTGTCTCTCTCCTTCTGACATCTCGCTGAGCATAAATCCCTCTAGTTCCATCCAGGCTATCATAAATGACAGGATTTCATGCTTTTTCAGGGCTGTGTACTATTCATTGCGTATCCAGACCAGACCTTCTTTATTCACTCATCTGACATGGGCACTTAGGTTGGTTCCAGTTCTTGGTTATTGTAAATAATGCTGCAATGAAGATGGGGTGCAGATATCATGCAAATTCATGTTTTCATGTTCGGGGGTAAATACAGAACTAGGGTGACAGGATCATATGGGATTCTATTCTCAATTTTTGGAGGCATCTCCATACCGCTTTTCATAAAGGTTGCATCAATTTGTACTCCCACCCACAGTTAAGAAGGATTCCCTTTTCTCCAGAGTGATGTTTTTTACCAGGAATAGGAGCTATATGTTATTATCAAAATGCTGATGATTTTAAAAACACCTCCTGGCACACCCTGGTAGAGCAGCAGTTGGGTCAGTCACCTCTGAAAAATGAAGGCCACATACCCCTGGGTTCAAGTCCCAGGTCTGGAGGGAAGGAGGGAAAACAACTAGTGTGAACCGCTAAAATGGAAATAAAATGGGGATGCTTCTTCCTCCTTTCTCTTCCTGCCTGTCTACCTGCTTGCTTTCACTCCTGCCTGTACTTTTCCTCAAAAAAAAAAAACCTCCCAGGAATGACCTGGTTCACCCAAATGCATGTGACAGAACGTGCATTTTATTTTGAACATAAAAGTGTATATTTTTATGAAAAGAAGATCCTTTTCTCTGTCACTTTTCCCTTCTTTGTGGAATGCACATTGGTGCTCCCCTGGGGGAAAGCAGTCTTGCTGTGTCTATTAAGGTGAAAAAAATCACTTTTCCCATTCACTCCAGAAAAAATCAACTTCCAGGAACCAACCTGACAGTCTTGCATTGTCCACAGATAGACAAGGAATTCGGGACAAATAGAATTCCAGGACAGCTACGTTTGACATGAGTTTTATGCAGGCCGATTCGAAAAACAAATACCAAAGCTTCAAAGCATCTTGGGTTGTATGTGAATTTGAAATTGGGAAAGTGCAAAAAAGGTTTTCAAATTTGTTCAGCGTCTCATGTGAGTGGCAGACTGTTTGCACCAGTGTCCGTGGCAGCAGCCCACTAGCTGGCCGGCAGAAACATTAATGCCACTTGTTGATTCTGGCGGGTAGTCCCTCTCCAATTCAGCACATCTTGTGCTGTCTGAGCCCTTCAGGAATACAACCCTACCAAAAATGAGACCAGCCTAGAAGATAATTCACTCTCACACTCTACGTAATCACAAAACATCACAAGTATCTATAGAAAAGGGGTTCAGTGGATTAAGGAACTTTTGTACTGTGTAAGAGTGTGTAGCTATAAAAAAATCAGAAAGGCTACAAACTGTGCGATGTTAGGACTTTTTATGCTTCAGAATGACTTTGTGCTTTTAAATCACTGCAAATAAAAAAGAAGAATACCTTGTGATGTGAAAATTCCATCTAGATTAGGTGCACAGCGTTAAAATCGACATCTGGATAGACCACATCCCATTTGCTACCAAAGACTAGTCCCATCCTTCACCTGATGATGAACAAATGCTTTAAAAACATTGACATGGTTTGGTGGGAATGATTCACTTTTCTGGGCTGCCCTCACTGAAATGATGGATGTGAAGTCTCCAGGGGGGCCCAGCGCTTAAAACTCAGTGGCTGAATTTCAGCGGAGAATGAACATCAGGCAATAACCCTTCCTCCTGAGCCTGAACAAAATCATCCATTCCTGCAACACGGGAAAGAGGAAGATGATGCTCTTCTCTGTGCTCACCCAGGTTTTGATCTTGGTTGAGATCTCCAGAGCCCCTCTGAGTGCAGGGAACATTGCTGGAATATTCTCGGGGCTGCTGAGTTGGTGACAACAATATCAACCATGTTATTAGTTGACTGTGTGTCTAGAAACCATTCTCCGCACTTCTGATCGCCCCTGGAAGGTGATACTGGTGTCATCTCCCACCTAACCTATAGGAGGGAAACTGAGGCACAAAGGTCTAAGATGTGGCTTTGGGTCACAGCGCTGCTGAGTGGCAGGGTCTTGTGCCCATACGATCTCCGCATTCTGAACTCTAACCCTGTGGAAATGCTTGATGCACACCCTTAACTCTGCACAGGTTTCCTCCGAAGGAGACAGCCTGCTGGAGAAGCTTCCGGAAGCTGTGGGGTTACTGGTGATCTCAGAAGATGACTCCCTTCTGGCCGCAGGTAGAATTTCTTTTTTTCTGGGGAGGGGCCTGTGTGTCCAGAGCTTTCTTTATGGATCTGCAATGTGACTTTATGTCACTTTTTTTTTTAATTTAAAAAATTATTGAAGGGACACTGCATGATAACATCATATAGGTTTCAGGAGTACCTCAGCCTAAGTCAACAAATAAATATCTGCATATACGTACATTAAGCTCACCACCCACAGACCAATGCTGTCTTCCACCATAGAATTGACCCTTTTATCCAACTTTGCCCGCTTGATCTCCTTTCCTTCTTTAACCAAGTACTTTTGGATGGCCAGTTCATCCTCTTGGAAATGGAAGTGGACAGTCAGGGGGATACAGGGTGACTGGGGCAAAAGTGCAGGTGCTCTTGGAGGTGACATGGTTCATGTAACCCTGCTTTCAGGGGCTTCTGGGAAAGAGGGGCAGTGATGGAGCGCCAGCAAAGAGTGGCTGGTCCATGACAAGGCAAGAATAGGAGGATGTGCCAGGGTTCCTGTTTATAGTGCAAAAAAATCCAGGAAGACTTCCCAACAGAGGTGACCAACTCCACAACCTGATTTTTTTTTGTTTAAGAAAAAGTGAAGGCGAATAGGCAGGTTGTCAGGAAAAAGCACTTTATTTCATTTATTGAGTTGTTCATCTTGGTTGTCTCCCCATGGACCCAGGTTCGAGACCTGGGGCCATGGGATGGATGGATATGGGCTGCTCTATCTGCTAGGCCAATAGGGCATGCCTTTTAATTTTCTTTTTAAGATCAGTCTTTGGTTCAGAGCCAAACCGAGCTAAAGGTATGGAGACCCCACCCCCACATTTGCACAGCCTCCTTCATCATCGACACCCCCGCCAAATGGGACTTTTGTGACCCTCGTGACCCCACACAAAAATGTCACCACCATCCACAGCTGACTTTGTGAGATTCAGTCTTGGTGTTGTACATCCTCTGGCTTTCAACAAACGCACCGCCCATAACCAGCGTTAGATGTGCATGCAGTATTTTCACTGCCTTACTTCTGCGTGACTTTCACAAAGTCATTTCTCAGGATGCAAAGACACGTTTGAGCCACATGTGAGAGCCACATTTATACCTGCCCCTGTTTTCCAAGGTGAAAAACAAACAGGTGACATTCATGTTAATAAAACAGCTTACTGAAGAGCAGCATGTCCAAAAACTCAGCATGAAATCAATACACATGGTCCCCGATTGATGATGGTTTGACTTAGTGGTGTTTCAACTTTGTGATGGTGTGAAAAAGATACACATTCAGTAGAAACCAAAATTGGAATTCTGAAGGCAGGTTTTCTGTGGATCACTAGCTGTGAGGTGTTCAGTCAGTGACATGAGATCATCACATTAGTTGGAAGTCAGGCTGAGCTGATGCCCAGTAGGTGAGGTGGACTGAGCGAATGCATGCCTCTCTTACCAGATTTCCAACTTACGATGGGCTTATCAGGACACGACTCGAGGGCCAGTCGAGGAGGATCTATTTTTTAAATGATTAATGGTATATTTCATGCTTTTTAGTTCTTGTCTCCTCTCCATTCGGATTAGCCATATTAGCAGCCACATGTGACCATAGTGTGTGGTGTTCTGGGACACACCAAAATGCCCAAGCAGGCATTCTTGGCCCCCCAGAAACTCAGTCTCATGATAATGGGTGACTTCTATTTTTTATGAAACAGTTGACCACTGCCACTTCCCAATTGTCAGCAACATGAGGGTGGGCCCCATGTCTGTTCCACTTGCGTTGAACTGTATTCCTTCCAAAAGCACGTAGTAGGTGCTCAGAAAACACGTTCTTGATGGAGATAAATGACTCTCCAGTCCTCACCAACTCAGGCCGAACCTGGGGCCCTGCCATTTCAGGATTCGGAGTGTCCATCCGCATCTTCCTGGCTGACTCACAGGGCTTTCACCGGTTCATGGCCTCCGACCTGGAACACGAGGACACGGTGGAGGTGGCCATCTTTGGTCCTGAGAACAATCTGATTGTCACCGGGTCCCGGGACTCCCTCATTCAGGTGAGGTGGGGGCGGTGTTCAGGGCCCCTCACTTCTGGAGCAGAAAGTGAAACGTCTTCAGGTCTCTTTCGGCTTTGGGTCCAGAACTCCACAAGAACGAGCACAGACCAACTGCAGTAGATCATTGGGAAGAGACGAGAACTCCTGGGACCCAGCAGCACATGGTTGTGGGGGTGCTTGTGGGGTTACCAAAATGGTCACCAAAGGAGATAGCATTCCCACTGAGCCTGAAAAGTGGGCAGGATTTGGGGCATCAGGGTGGAGCAACGTTGAGGGGAGGACAGGGGTACTCCTGTTAAGTCCAAGTTCTCGCAGCTGGTGAGAAGTCTCTAAGCAGATCTCCAATATTCACAATATTCCAATATTCACAGGACCAATTGTAATCCCCAAGAAGACAGAGGACCCCTCGTGGCTTTCCTTCAGGAGGGTTGTAGCAATTTGATATATATTAAAGAGAAAGTCAGGCAGGCAGGCGGGAAGCAAGAGAAGAGGAAGCATTTTTATGTATTTGTTTATTTTGGTAATTTCCCCACCAGCCTCAGATCATGAACCCGGGTCCTCGGGCTTTAATGGTCCATACCCCAGCTGCTGACTTAGCGCCTAAGCCACTAGGGCATGCCTGATTTATATATATATATATATATATTTTTTCTTTTCTTTTAAAGGAAAGGTGCAGCCAGGCAAGAAGAGAGAGGAAGAAACACTTTTTAAATTTTATTTAGTTGTTCATCTTGATTGTTTCCCCCAGTCCCAGGATGCAAACCCAAGTCCTTGGCATATATGTGGACTGCTCTCAGCCAGAGGTGGCAGACCTAACCCCCGCTCCATCAGGGCATGCCTGATTCATACATTTTCAACAAATGATCTGTTTGGAATCATTGTAGCTTTTACAGAAGAGTTACAAAGAGAGCCCAGAGCTCCCATGTATCTACCCAGCCCACTCCCCCTGCATCAACACCTTCCTTATCAAAATCAGGGCATGAACATTGAGATAAAACTGCTCACACATTCGCCACTATCACAGGCTTTCCCACCAATGACCTTGATTTCCATTCCAGGATACAAACCCAGGATCCCTCCTAGCATTTATTATCTATTGATACTGACTATATCAATCATTAAAAATAAGGAAATCCATAAATGCCCTCCTATGAATTCATCGAAAGTCATGTTAAGTATTAATGTTCTTTTCGTAAACAATTCTATTTCCTGAAACAAAGAAAAAAACTCACACAGATCTTGTGCCAGGTCCTTGTTTTCGGCAGTTTTCTTCCCTGCCTGGCTCAGTCCCCAAGAAGTGGCTCCTATTTGATTCCACTTTCTCTTCTCTTATATGGTAGGTCCTCCAGCATCTGGAAACTTCCACTGCTCACTTGGGAGAGAAAAACAGTCAAAAGACAAATGGCACTTAAAATTGTTATGAGAATAATTTTGGCTTTTATACCTGTGAAGGCAGGAAACCACCCCCCGCCAGGGTTCCCTGGCACACACTTTGAGAACTGCTATCATAGTGTCTTGGGAAGGTGTGGGGAAGTGTATAGGGGTGAAGGGGAGTGAAAACCCTGGAACTGCCCCTGAAGAATCCACCTTAGGTGAACAAATGAGCTCACACATTTCCAAGTCATATTAGCTTAAGTTCTGCCCCCTACCCTCTCTCTCCATTCCCAGGTGTGGAGTCTGTCCGAGCAGGGGACCCTGCTGGCCATCCTTGAGAGTGTTGGTGCCCCTGTGAGCCTGCTGGTCCGGGCTGGGGCCCTGGTGGCGTCAGCTTCGTGGCAGTCCTCGACCTTCAAAGTCTGGGATCTCACCCGTGCTCAGAAACCCGAGGTCTCCATCCCATTTCTGGACCGCACCGGACTTACCGCCGTGTCACACAATGGAGGCTACATCTACTTTCCCAAAGTTGGGGACAAAAACAAAGTCACCATCTGGGACCTGGCAGAAGGTTGGTACAGGAGAGGCTCAGCCGTTGTGTGAGTCTCTCTTTGTTCAGCCTCAGTAGACAGGGCTTCAACTACTCAGAGCACCTGCTGGTGGCAACCAGGGACAAAGTGTAGGCAGAGCGGGGGCCCTGGGCCCCCATCCCAAATTTGCAGGTGGTCGTCTTCTCCCTGTGTCCACACAGTGGAGAGCAGAGAGGAAGTGCGTTTTCTGTCTCTTCAGGACATGGATCCCATGCCAAGGCTCTGCCCTCAGCCCTGACCTCTCAAAGTCTCCTGCCTCACCCCCCATGCAGGGGGGATTCATTCCCTGCTGACCATGGCCTGCTCTGTCACTGACTCTAAGCAAACATCTGCCAAGTCAGTGGTGCATGACCGCGAGCGTGAATGTCTCCTCTCCTTTCTCTCCCTCCTTCCCTGTGGCAGTGGTAGAAGGAGGGGCTCCCTTCATGGGCAGCTCACCCAGACCTAAGGCCGACCACCACCATCAGGGGAAGGGGCCCTTCATCTGGAAACACTTGGGGGCTTGTGCCTGCTCCCGCAAGGATGACACCAGCCCAGTGAATGCCAGGCATTGAGGTGCAAAAGGCTACCCACCTTGCTTCAAGATTGGAAAACTCTGAGGCACAATTCACATTCCTGGGCTCCCCACAGGATGGGGCTGGGCTGGGACTTCAGCCCACTTCCTGCTCATGCCAGTTCCAGAATACCATTTGCTGCAGATGTATTCATCCAGTCCTATTTGCTTTTTTATTTAAGGAAAGGTGCAGGCAGAAATGGAGGTGAGCAGTCAGGCAAACAGGAAGAGAGAAGAAGAAGAAGAAGCACTTTACTTTTTTACTTAGTTGTTCACATTGGTTGTTTCCCCCAGACGTGGGATGCGAACCGGGTTCCTTGAGATGTATGTGGACTGTGCAGGATGGAGGCAGTTAATCCAAACTCTACTCCACCAGAGGGCGCCTAGTCCTGTTTTCTACCTGCCATTTCCAATCCAGCTGGAGCCACCAGCGTGTTTGAGTTGAATGTTTATGCTCCATGTAATATACAGGCTCAAATCCTAACCTTCGGTGAGATAGTGTTAGGAGCCCCTGGGGTAGGATCCAGGTCCTAAAAAGACGTGAGAAAGCGTGCTTCCTCAGTGCGCTCCACTGCATGGTCAAACACAAGGAAGCAGCTGTTAGCAAACTTGGAAGGAGCCCTCCTGGAACCCATTTCTGTGGGGTACAAATCTCATCCCACTCATTTGTCTACATACTATCCATCCTATCAGGTCATTTCTCCATAAACTGTTTCCATTCTTGCTGCATAACTAATCTGCCGTGAGATAATTTTGTGGGAAAAAGAAAAGAATGAACTGCTTTTCTGCTTGGTTGCATTTCTCCACTGGCCAATCTGAAACCACCTTCTTGCCAACAGAGGTGTTATCATTTGCTCATGTGGAGCATTCGATCTGGCTTTACCTGCTCTGATTTCACACTTCCAGTAAGTTTGCTCATCAAAAAATACCCCCCACCAAAAATAAATGTATCCCACTTGGATGGAGGGAGGTGCCATTCACAGAAGCAAAACTGATGTCTGTGTGGGGTTGCTCTAACTGTCACATGTTTGGAAACACTGGGAGAGTTTGGGAAGATCTCCCCCCACCTCCTTCAATTCCTTTGTCCAATGAGAAATGGACAGGAGGGAGATAAACAAATTGGTTCCCTCATGAGGGTCCTAAACAGTCCATTTATCAAGGTTTTCGCCAAGGAAGCAGCACATCTGTAAAAGACAGGATGCAGACATTCGAAACGTTTGGGCTTGGCATTAACTTAAGTGAACTCTGCAGGGCCACACGCCAACAATCAGGCGGTGTGTGGGGACACCTTTCATTTAGATTGAATGATTGCTTTTAGGGGGGAAACAGTGGGTCTGAGGCTTGTCTGCTGCAGGAGAAAGGGAGGTTAGGGTACCTGTCCTTCACCAGCTATTTCTTTTTCTTTCTTTTTTTTTTAAGATAGGTGGAAGCAGGAATGCAGGCAGGCAGGAAGAGAGAGGAAGAGGGAGTATTTTATTTTATTTGTATTTAGTTCTTCACACTGCTGTTTTCTCCCTGGACCCAGGACTCAAATCCAGGGGTGTGTGGCTCGTGCTCCTCCCGAGACAATTGACCCACCCCCGACTCCACCAGGGCGTGCCTCAACTGTTTCTCCCATTCAAAACCATCCACATGCTCCTGTGACGAGAGTTGGGACATCTGATCTGGAATGCCAGTTCAACATGCTCACATAGTCGGCATTATTGCCTGTTCCTTTTGCTTGTTCATATTACTTGTTCATTACATTCTTTGGAATGTCTCTCTTTTGTTGTTTTTTTCATCCTTCTTTTCTTGTTTTTTTGGCAAAAGTGTCTTACTGCCCGTTAGTTATGTAGCACAATGTTTACAGAGAAATTATTAGAACCCTTGTCTGGGGCTGCGTGGGGGTTAGAGAGGTGGAATTCAACTGATACAACTAAGAGCACACAGCCTGTGAGGCAGAAACATTACTGTCCAGATTTTTCTTGAAAGAAAAGTCAATAATATGAGGTCTGAGGGGTCCCGTACAGCCCCCCAAAGACAGGTCCATGTGTCCGAAACGGACAGGAAGTCACTGAAGGAGTCAGGCAGGTGATGAGATGGTGTGATTTTCATTTCTTGCTTTATTTCTTAGATGTTTTTGTTGTCTTTGTTTTTCCCTTCCCCCGCTCCTGGTCTCAAACCAGGGTCCATGGGCTTTACATGTTCTGCACTTTAGCCACTGAGTCCTAGGGAGTGACATGATTTTCATTTTCTTTTCTTTTTTTTTTTGAATTTTTTTAAAAGGAAAGGTGCAGGAAGGAATGAAGGCAAGCAGAGGCAGGCAGAGAGAGGAAGAAGCCCTTCGTTCAATTCGTTACTCGACTTAGTTGTTTTCTAGAGCCCTGGGTCTTGAACCCAGGACCATAGGATGCATGTGGACTGCACCCAAGGTATACTAGTCTGCTAGGCCAGCAGGGCACACCCATTTTCATTTATTTTTTATTTCATTTATTTTTTTAAGGGAAGGTGCACTCAGGAAGTCAAGATAGTAGGCAGGCAGGCAGGGAGATGCGGAAGAAGCATTTTATTTACTTTATTTAGCTATACAACCTGGTTGCTTCCAGCCCCAGGTCTCGAACCCAGGTCCTTGGAATGTAGGTAGACTAAACCGGCTGGAGGATGTGAATTTAACCACTAAACCACCAGAGCACACTGATTTGATTTGATTTATCATTAGTTTTAAAAAATGCACTGAAGAAACTTTGCAGCATAGTGTTCTGTAGATTGAACGTCTACGTCATTTAAATCACAGATTTTCATTTTTCAAAGTTTGGATGAAGAGGCAGGGGTTAGGGACACATGTTGCAGCCAACTTGAAGATTATGGGGAGCCCCCTTTAGCTCAGGCAGCTAAAGCACAGACTACAAACACTATGAACCTGGTTTGGAGAGAAAAAAAAAATATTCTATGCAATAAAGGCGGTTTTGAAAATCTGTTTTTTCCCTAAGGAAAGGCGCTAGCAGGAGTGAAGGCAAACAGGCAGGAAAAGAGAGGAGGAGGAAGCATTCTTATTTATTTTAGTATTTAGTTCTTTATCTTGTTAGTTTCTGTCAACCCCTGGGACACGAACCCAGGTCTTTGGGATGTATGTAACTGCCCCCTAACCACTCCCCCAGGGTACACCCTTTGAAATCTTTAAAAAGAGGAGAGCCCTGGCTCAGACCTTCCCGTGATGCACACTCCCTGTGGTCTTGTCCCTGCACAGGTGAGGAGCAGGATGCCCTGGACACCTCCAATGAGGTTCGATGTCTGGAGGTGGCCGAGCAAAACAAGCTCCTGTTCACTGGCCTGGTTTCGGGGATCGTGTTGGTGTTCCCACTGAACTCCCGGCAAGATGTCATCTGCATCCCCCCTCCTGAGGCCCGCAAGGCCGTCACCTGCATGGCACTGAGCAAGGGCGAGGAGCACCTGGTCATCGCCTATGACAACATCGTCTTGGTGCTGGACATTGGCCCCGGGGACCCCTGTCCAGGCATTGATGGGCCCATGTACACCTTCTACACCCAGCTGCCGGAGACCATCTGCAGCGTGGCTGCGCTGACTGGCCACCGCGTCCTCTATGGCATGACCAATGGGGACCTCTTCCTCTATGAGTGTGCCAACGCCAAAGTGTCTCCCCTGGAGGCCCACAGCAGCCAAGTCACCTGTGTGGAGGTCAGCCACAAGGGGCAGCTGGCAGTCAGCGGGGCTGAGGAGGCCCTGCTGTGTCTCTGGGACTTGCAGGCATGCAAGTGGAAATTCGAGATGAGCTACACGGTGCGTGACACCTCCCCCTCCAGCCCCGCAATGTGCACATGGGGCCTGGCACAGAAAAGTGACAGGCATGGCTGAAGGCACTCTGTGGCTTGGGGCCAGGAGCAGAGTGTAAGGCTGTGCTGAGACACTTGGGACGGGGGAGAAATGATATTTGAATGCAATGTTTTTTAAAAACTGAATAAGAAGGCAAAAGATCCGGGAAGAACTAGCACTCTAGGTTTAACTGCAGGGCACAGCCTAGCCTCCCTCTCTTCATCCGAATCCTGACTGCCACTCTTTTACCAGATGATTGAGTGCACAGCCTACTCCAGGTCCCTGCCTAGTGCTGTGGAAGCAGCCTTGACCAGGGTGGACCCTGTCTTATCTCTTAGAGTCATATTTGAGTGGATGGAGACATGTGAGTTCCCTGAGGGTAGATTGTTTTGTGTTCTTGCTAAAATAGCCCTAGGAAAGCTGAAGGAGCCTCAGAGCTCAATAAATGAAAAATAAAATAAAGCAGCAAATCCATAATGGGTTAGAGAATAGCAGGGTGACTGTTTAGGAAGGTCACATAGGTTGAGTGGAACAGCATTCTAGGCAGAGGGAATAGCAACTGTGAAGACTCAGAGGAAGGAATGTGGCAAATGTTTTACTTATGAAGTATCTCAGTGCCTACACCCCACCTCGTAAGAAGCTAGTATGTTGTTTTGCATCAATATTATTAAGAGTTCTATTATACCTATTTATATATGTATATGATATCAAATATATGTATTAAAATGGCATTCTATAGTTTAAGCCTTACAATAATCTTGCGAGATGTGTTTTATTCCAGTTTTTCAAAAGGCCCCATACCTTAGGTTGCAAGATGTAAAAATTGTTCATAAACACAGGAAAACAATTTTTTTTTTTTTTTTTTTTTTTTTTAAGGAAAGGCGAAGCCAGGAATGAAGGCAAATAGGCAGGCAGGCAGGAAAAGAGAGAAGAAAGAAACATTTATTTATTTAACTTAGTTGTTCAGCCTGGCTGTTGCCCCTGGTCCGGGGTCGTGAACTCGGGTTCTTAGGATGTGTGTGGACTGTGCGTGGGGGACTACCCCATGAAGCCACTAGGGTGCCCCTGGATTGTATCAGTTTTTAACAAATTCCTTTTTCCTGTGCTAGTTGCCAATCCAGTATCCCCTACTGCACATAGCATTAGATTTTAATTAAACACAACCAGCAAGAATACTTGTACAGAACCCAGTTCACTTAAGAAATTAAATCCTACCATTCCCACCCTCTGTGAAGATGTATTTCAGTCCCAGGAATACTGTTGGGCTGTCTTGCCATCTCTCCATCTGAAATCGAGATCATGTTGTCTTTTCTGACAGAATTCTTATTGCCAAGGGGTCCAGTGTGCTTGCTTTTCCAAGGATGACAAGCACGTGTTTGCAGGCTTGAAGGATCGCTCCATCATCGTCTGGAGTGTGCTGGATGGTAAGTCATTTTGTCTTGAGAGCAGGAGGGAGCTTAGGGCTGGAGCAGAAGGTCCTGTCCTGAGTCCTGGCTCTGGTATCCCCTGGTTGGTTTCTCCACTTGGAGAGGAATCTGCAGGCCACGGTTACAGGTCCACCAGGAGTGACACATCCTCTTCTAGATCTTTCTGTCAGCATATGGAACTCCAGAACACCCTCCTCCTGACCTTGAGTCCTCTTTAGAACTTCTACCTCAGGTTCACCCTTCTGAGGATGGTCAGTACCCCCATGTGCACACCCCTAGGCCCAGGGACTGAATGTGTGAGCTGGGCAGGGGCTTCCATGTGTGTGTGTAAGGACCCTAGGTATGTAGAATGGGGCTGTCTCCTTACACCGTCACATTCCATATGGAACTGAAGGGACTGAGAGCTCTCAGCTTGAAATTCCTTCCAGTTGTTTCCTAGGGACCAGCCATTGACATACGAGGATAGGTTATATTTCATTTAATAGTTTATTAGTTAGGGTGCATTCTGGTGGCTCTGACACTAAGCCAATGACTGAGGTGTAGGACCACATAAAGCACAAGGACCCAGGTGTGTGACCTGGGTGCAGGGCGGGGGGTGGGTGGGCAGATGGAACAACCAGAATAAACAAGTAAAAGTGCTCCTCCTTCCCTTCCTATCTTAAAAATGTTTCCTCCTGGCGTGTGCCATTGTGGCTCAGGGCTTGAGACCCTGATGTGCAGACCAAATACAGCCCAGGGACCCAGGTTTAAAAAATGAACAATAAATAGAGATGTTTCTTACCCCCCTCTTCCTTTTTCCCTTCCTTTCTAAAAAATGGTGCTTCTTCCTCCTCTCCCTTTCTATAAAAAATAGTTTATTAGCTAGATTTGCAGCATTTACATGTGATGTCGGACGTTGCAGATGTTTGGGACAGCCTGTTTTATGACCAACCACTTCGAAAACCCCGTGTCTCTTGGTCTGTTGACACATTGACACTGAGACCCTATTAACAAGACAATATTTTTCATTAGGAATTTTAAGTGAATTATATTGAAGGAACCACCTAACCTTAAAGAGATTTAAGGTGTGAATCCTTGCAAATCAGCATCTTTTTGTACATTAAGTTCTTATATACTAGTTACTGTCACACCACCATTTAATCCTCTCAACAGATATTCCAGTTTTACAGAGGAAACAACTGAGGGCCCAAAAGAGGGGGGTGATCTGCCTCAGATCACACAGACTGGAGTTTGAAGCTGGTCTTCCTTGTCCCTGTGGTCACCCTGTCATCTCCTACATAATTTTCTATAGAGAAGGGAACCCTATGACATTGGCAGGGGCGGGCCAGTGCCATTGCTGTCCCCACATAACAAACAACGAAGATGCAGTTCAGAAAGGTTCAGGGACTCATCCAACACAGCAGAGCAATCAATAACAAGAAGAGCTGAATATGTTATTGTTGAAGACATTGTAACTTAACACATTGTTGTCTAATACATTATAATCAAATGCACTGTAGTCTAATACAGGGGAGCAAAGAAGCCTGGTGAAAAGCCGAGGTCTTGGAGGTGAATTTAAAAGTTCACCCAGGGTCGGTGCACCACCGTCCTTCCAGCTGCCCTTCCAATAATAATATTTACTGAGTTCACTCTGGGCTGAAACCAATACTCAGCATCTGACATGCTTTATCTCTTAAAATCTACAAAATTCCCCTCAACAGGTAGTGTTACCCACCAGGAAGGCCCTGTATTCCCTGTGGGTCCTTGGACTCCCAGGTAATAAAAATTACTCAGGGGCAAGACTGTGTCCTCAGACAAAATGTATTAAAGCTTATCCATAAGTTTGCCAGCATGGAGAATGGGACTCCAGGCTGCTTCACCAGGGGTTTGAAGAGAAGGGTATTTAATCCGGGGTCTTCCGATCACTGGCTCAGCCCTCTTGAGGTGTAACATTTCATTTAGCCTTCATCTTCCTTTGCAACTTCCTCTTCCTTGCATACATCAGATAATTGTGAATAAGAAACCACATAAAGTATAAGTTACAGTAAGGCCTCAATGCATCCCCTAGTGGAAGGTCGCTTTGAGGTCAGATTAGCCCAGATTACGCATGTGGGGCATTTGGAATTATCTCCAGAGCAGGGACTAGTGGCTACAGAAATGCAGAACCAGGTGGAAAGGTGGTGGTTTTTGCGTGGGCTGACCCCAAAGGAGTCTTGAGCAGGAATGATGTGAGTGAAGATCACCTGGGTCCTTGACTTCACTAGAGAAAGAATTAAATCAGGCCTCAATCTAGTCAGCACACAGAAAGTTTACTAAAAGAAAAGACAGAGAGGGAATCAGAAAGTCTCTGTGGACAGTCAAGCTGCATTTCTTTGTGCTGAGGATGGCCTTACATAGGCTATGGGTGGAATGCCTTAGTGGGTTGGGGGCTAGATATGCATTCCATAATTGTTTTTCTCTGCCTTTTGTTTAATTACTATATCCCTTTCCTTCATTCCCACTGTAATAGAGTAAGGGAGGGAAGGTGTCCTTCTGCCATGAGGGTTAACCTGTGCAAACCTTTTGCTTAATTGCTACCTTCCTTCCTTGCTTTTCCAAGGTAAGGGGGTAACCCTTCTGCAGTAAATTTTGTCCTCCTCTCTTGAGTTTATTCTTTTTTTTTTTAAGAAAACATGCAGGCGGGAATGAAGGCAAGCAAACAGGCAGAAAGAGAGATGGAAAGAAACATTTTGTGTATTTTTATTTGTTCACATGTGAACCTGGGTCATTGGGAGGTACACCAGAGGTGGCAAACCCAACCGCTACTTCACCAGAGCACACCAAGTTTGTTATTCTTTATTCATTTGCTGAGACCCTCATCAGGAATAGTTGCACTTTGAGCCATGAGTTTTGCAAGAAGCAGCTAAAGGATGGAGAGAACAAAAACTCCCATAAGACAGGAAAACAAAAACCTAGCAAACTGCTGTAAATTTCAATAGGCCAGAAGTTGGGGAGCCCACTGTTCTCAGTCTGCACCTCCCGCGGAAGTTTCTGTAATCATTCCCAGTTTGCAGATGAAGCCAGTGGTGGGACAGAGAGTTCAGATATCACGCCTTCCTCTGCCATCAGGGATGCAGCAGGGATGTGTCCCCACGGAGCCAACTCTAGAATGTGTGAGATGAGATTCCGTGGCCCCTGTTGTCATGTCTGCTCTCCACCCTGCAGGCACCCTGCTGGCCGTCCAGTTCGTCCACTCTGTGATAAACAGAATCATCCCCACCTCCAACGGCTTTATCGCCCCCACCAGACATGGCTATCTCATCCGTGAGCGTTTCCAGTGCCCTTCATCACGCGTCTCGCAGCAGGACCCCCTCAAGAACTTCAAGAAGGCCGTGTGGATGGTCAAATCCAGGCAGAGAGAAGAGCTGGCAGCGGCTGCAGGGGGTCTCCAGGACGAAGAGTCGGAGAGTGCCCAGGAAAAAGAATCCAAATCCAACAAACGCTCGCAAGTCTGCCTGCTGGTGTAGACCCCCTTCGCAGAGACCAATGTGTTCACCTCCATTCCATCCTACTGAAGCCAAGGCCTTGTTGCTCTATATCTGGACCCCAAATCTTGGATTCTGTGATGCTTACTTCCCCCCAACCTTCTCTCCTCCTTCCCAGTCTCATTCCAGAACCACTCGGCACATCAAATGCTGCCCATTTCAAATTCAGTAGAAGAAAGGGCTTTGCTTTCCTGACAGATTGAACCAAAGTCTCATTCCTCTTTCTCTTGGCCCCCATCAGCTCATACATACATTTCAGCACCAATAGCGTCTCTGAGAGAGACTGGCCAACCTGACCCACTATCCATGGGGCTGAGGACAGAGTCAGAGATGGGAATGACTAAGCCACAGAGTTTCTAAAGCGCTAGGTGCTCTAATAGGATCCTTATCCCAGCCCATTCGTTAGGGGAGGGTGCAAGTTTCTCTGTCCCTTTGAACGATAAGGAAACCAAATCTTCAGAGATCACGGTGATTTGATTAAGGTCACAAGCTGGAGGTTGAAAGCCCCTGAGGAACTAGAGTCTGGAGCCTTCCTGTCACCATCCTTGCTGGATGACTTTGTTCTGATTTTAGTCTTGGAAGCTCACCCTTGTATCCCATGAGGGGAAGCACTCAAATACCCACAGTGGTCAGCAAGTAGTCTAGATGATTACACACCTGGTAAGCAACAAAGACACGGAGACTGGAGGAGTGTGGGGACATGTCTCAGTCCAGGGAGTATGGGTCCTCTGTCCCAGAATCTCCAGGGGAAAAAAAAATCCACTGTTTCAGGAGCTTCCGGTTGCCATAAGCTAAGCCCAAAATTCGTTTTATGCAAAAACGTTCCTTTTTTTAAGTTGATGATGGGCTAAAATTTGCATCCCTGGGTATATTTGCCTGGGTGTCTCTAGTTTGTGAGCTCATTTCCTGACCCGAGCTGGTGTTAATGCATACAGGATAGTCTTCCCCTGCCTCGCACTTGGGTCCCAGACCTGGAGAATCCAGATGTTTTTCTTCAAAGAAATGGTGCAGGCAGGAATGAAAGTGAATAGGCAGGCAGGGCACAACTCAAGATACTTTTTTATCTTAAAAGCTGGAGGTTCTTGAAAGCATAGAAAGGGATGCCAACATCTCTGCTGTGCTCCTGGGGTGTTTCTGCCCCCCTCCAAGTTCAAGTTTCTATTCCACTTAAATGGATATTTCTTCTTTACCTACAGCCTTTAAAAGCCTCATGTGCTTCCGGGGTTTTGCTCTAAGGATAGAAGAGTCCAAGGTGCTTTCACTTCTCCCCTCTGCTGGATTCCAGACATAGTTTCAAAAAGAGCAGTCTTAGGGACTTCTGAGTCACACATGAGCCCATTTACTTTCTTATTATTTCCCAAACCAGGGTTCCAAGGAGAGCCCAGGCAGTTCTGTAAATGTGAGAATCCAATTCCATTTTTAAGACGTTTCAACTGCAGGTTTTAAATGCACATTCAGATGCACTGGCAGCAGGTTTGAAGGCGTTGGAGATAACAAACTTTGGATTCTCCTGCCCTCTCCATTTACTTAGATTTCAAGGGACTCTCCTGAGAAAAAGAACTGCTCTTTGCAGTGACAACTCAGGGGTTCCCCAATACCACCCAAAAGCCTCTGGGAGAAGCAGTTGCTTTTATGCAAATACTAATGTGATCCTAGGAAAGAATTTTGACTAATAAAATGCTACTCCAAGTTGTTTCTCATTGTTAAGGTTTTGGCAGTGGGTTTTCATTTGAGAATTTGTCTACTGTGAATGTAGAACAGCATGTGCTTTGAAGAGGAGTGAGTTGCCTGAGGCCTCTCAGCTATGGAGTCAGAATGATGGTGTCTTGATGGTGGCCCCCACCTTGCTTTCTTACAGCCAGACAGGATCAGAGAGGGGACAGTTCAAACTGGGACTCTCTTTGAAAGTGACAGGGGATGCCTTAACGATTACTCCTATATAACTAAAATAAACTCAACCTCCCAAGACAATTGGAATATACAGCCCAGCTAATTGCAACAGGAAGAAATGTATGTCAAATTCTAGAAACTTTTAAAAATATTGCTATCTAATGGACGCATAATTATTATTCACAAATGTTGGAGTTCACCAGGGAAAATCAAAGTTATATCCATACCATACTGTGGTCTGTTAAGTGTGCAAAGACATTATATCTAAAAAGACAATGCACACCCCTAAGTCAATGTGATGCAGAGACATGAAGTGCCCACAGACTTGTTAGATGGGTTGCCTTCAATTTGTAAAACACACACTATCTCCAAATAAATACTGTAATAAAGCAACAGGGAATCAGATGAGGTGCACCTGCATTTATATGTGCTGTGAAATGAGGGCCACAGATGTCTAGTGAACATCCATTCAATTTTTTCTTTTGGTGAAAACTTTCAAGCAACTTTCAAATATGTAGTACAAAGTTTTGTTTTGTTTTTTAAAGGACTGGTGCAGACAGGAATGAAGGCAAACAAGCAGGCAGGCAGAAAAAGTGAGGTGGAAGAAGCATTTTATTTAGTTGGTCATCTTGGTTGTTCCCATCAGCCCAAGTCACTAACCTAGGTCCTTGGTATGTCTGTGGACTGTACTTGCTGGACGCCATGGACTTTACCTCTAAACCACCAGGATGTGCCCTGGATGTGCTTCTGAGTCAGCAATTTGTGTTGAAGAGGAAACATGACACAAAGATGTTGTACAGGGATGGTGGGAGGGCAGCTTCCTAATGGAGTGGACATTTTGGTTGGATTCTGTAGGTGTTTTTTGGGTGCTGAAGAGATAGACCACGGCTTCTAGCAAAGGAAATGGTGTGGGCCTGTGCACTTGGGGTGTCGAGGTGGGGCAGGCATCCACAGAAGTTTCTGCACAGCTTGCTTGGGTAGAAAAGCATGTAAGAAAAGGTTGGTAAGGGCCAGGTTCTGACTCTTTATCTCCATTCCTACATTTAGAACCTTAACTTTGCCTCATGAGCAACAGCAAGACCTTGAAGGTTTGGAAGAGACTGGAATCTTCTGAGTTCTTGTCAGTGCTGGGGTGGGAAAACAACTTCAGAGGTTCCGGAACTTGTCCAGTGAGGAATGTGTGGTCAGCACTGGCGAAGGGAAGATAAGAAAAACTGGAGTAAGGATCATTCATCAAAAATTCGTGGCTCAGGGCCCTGTGTAAGGGCGCTCCACAGTTCCACACACATTTTGTAGTATTTACATAAGACTCTGCAGATCTTAGGAGCTGTCACAGCTGCTCACCCTGCTGTTGTGGCGCAAAAACTAGCCAGGGATTATTGGCGAACCAGGGTGCGCGCCTGTGCGCCACGGCAACTTTAAATTACAGAAACTGACATGTGCATTTCCTAGAATTGCCAAGGGTCACAATATAGTCTTGTCTTTGGGGTTTGTTTTCAACTGAAAAAAAAAAAAAATGTGGACACCGACCAGAGCTTAGCGGCGGAGCCGCGAACCTGTCCCGCATCCAGCGCGAGGCAGCAGCGCAATTTGGGACCGGAATCCCGGAGCGAGTCCACTGCCCCGTCTTGACGTCACGGCCCCGCCCAGGGGCGGATCCCGCGCACGCGCGCCGGCAGCGGCGGGGGCGGGGCGGCCGGGCGACTCCAACATGGCGCACGCTGGCGGCGGCCCCGGGGGTAGGGGGCTCGGCGGTGCCCGCTGGGGCCGCTCGGGCTCCGCCGCCCACGAGAAGCTGCCGGTGCACGTGAGTGGCACCCCGCAGGCCTCAGGCCCCGCAGGCCGGTTCCGCGGGCCACTATCCCTCCCCCGGGCCCGCCTTGGCCTCCGCGTCCGCGCGCCCCGACCCCCGACCCCTCACCCCGGCCTCGGAGCCCGAGCCGACCCGCCCTCCTCGGAACCCCCGACGCCTTTCTTCCCCAGAGACCCCCGACCCCTCCCCTCGGCCCTCGGAGGCCCGACTTGGCCCCTCCCCAGCCCACCCCTCACCTGGGCCCTCGGAGGCCGGATTGGGCCCCTCCTTCTCCAGGGACCCCTGACTTCTCACCTCCTCACCTTCCCAAACTGGACCTGCCACCTTCCTCTCAAGGATTCCCGACTCCTCACCTTGGTCCTTTGTAGGCCTACATGGCCCGTTTCTCCCTAGAGACCCCTGACCCCTCACCTGGGCCCTCAGACCCCGGACTGGCTTTCCTGTCAGGGACCTCAGCCCCGTCACCACTTCCTCCCAGGGTTGCCTGACGCCTACCCTATCGTCACCAGTATCTCATCCCTTCTAGAATCCTTGCTCATCAGGGACCCCCAGCCCCTCAACCCTCACCTTCGCTTCTCAGACAGCCCCACCTCCACCTAGCCCCCGCCCACTGGACCCTCCCCGCTCCCCGCAGGTGGAGGACGCCCTCACCTATCTGGACCAAGTGAAGATCCGCTTTGGCAGTGACCCAGCCACCTACAATGGCTTCCTGGAGATAATGAAGGAATTCAAAAGCCAGAGGTACACCGCCCCCTGCCTGTGCCACGGTCAGACTGAGTGGCTGTTTCCCAACGGGCAACCTTGCCTCCTTTGCTGGAGACCCTGGGTTCTAAAAAGTAGGGAAGGGGAGCAGTTGTGGGGACTCCTGCAGTGATGGCTGGCAGGATGAGGCAGGTCACCCAAAGCACAGGATTGGACCTTGTCTTTATTCAGAATGTTGATTTTTAAATGGCTAGGTTTCCAAGGATTTCTTAAAGTGAATTTTGGTATTCTTCAAGGGCCCTATTAAAATGTCTGTCTTGAGCCTTTCAACACTCTCTCCCTGAAGCTCTTGTCCCTCACCTGCCCCGCCCCCATCCCAGTCCTGAAAGCTTCAAAAGTGCCTCTCAAACCCATGCAGTCTTGTCCAGGTCTCTCCATCAGAGTCAGACCGGGTGGGACCTCACCTTACAGCCCAATCAGCAGTCTCATAGTGGACCCAGTGTTCGCCCAGACCCTCCTTAGGGGCAGAGTAGGCCTAGAACTTGGGCCCTCTGAACACAGTCACGTCCCCTCACTGCCTGCTTCTCTCCCTCTGAAAACGTGTAGACCTAGCTCCTTTCCTTCCACAAGCGCTAGGCCAGCCCGTGCCTCCACCCTTCCCCCCCGCCATTCTCACACAACTGCCACTACAGGACCTTGGAATTTATGTGATGAATCACCTGCTGAGACCAACACCTGAGTCCTAGTAGATGCCTGTCTCACATGAAGTGAGGACTCACCCCCTGCCATGCCATGCTCGGAATGTTGGGACACTGGGCGGGGGGCCTTGGAGTGTTGGGGGAGCTGCGCCCTGTAAATATTGGAAGCCCAGGGAGCCTGGGTCAACCGATCTGGAAGGCGGTAACCATTGGTTGTGTGTCTTGGTGCTTCCTAGTTAAGAAACCTCTTAGGGGCTGCTGTTAAGGGTGTTGGGAGCGGCTCTTCGTTCGTCACAATGCAGTTGCCCACACGTGCCCTCTCTTCTAGCATCGACACTCCCGGAGTCATCCGCCGAGTATCCCAGCTCTTCCATGAGCACCCGGACCTCATTGTGGGCTTCAACGCTTTCCTCCCTCTCGGCTACAGAATCGACATTCCCAAGAACGGCAAGTTGAACATACAGTCACCCCTGTCCAGCCAGGTATGTACTGTGGTATGATTGGGTCTGGCAGTGGAGCTGGGAAGTGGGGAGGGTCCCTGCTTGTTGTAGCTCATGGCCGAGTGGGTCGAATCACAGGCAGCCTCTGCGTCCCCAGCAGATGTTTGAAAGATTTAAGTCAGGAGCATGTGCATGCGTGGGTACACGTGTGCAGGGGCATACATGGATATGTATGTGTGTACATAGATGTGTGCATGCATCCTCCTGACACAGCCCTGAGTCCCATCACAACAGCCTATAGCCGCCGAGCTCTGGGCTCCAGCTTTCGCTCTGGGCACCTGGTGCTCTCACTGCCCTTGGTGCCCCCCACAAGTAAGGTCCTGAGACACAGCAGGAAGAGCATTTTGCCTCTGCTGATTGCCTGTGGGTCATCCGCTCAGCACAGGCCTGTTGCTTTGGCCCTCATGCTGGGTGATAGCCTGCATGTTCTGTTTGCAGTTCCTTTCTGCTTGAGCTCACCGGTCCCCAAGGAAAGAAGGCCTCTCTGGGCTTTTCTTTTCCAAGGTCACCTTGTCCACGGATGGCTCAGTATTTCCCAGCCGGAATGGCTCACAGCACCCCTGGCCTCCACGCATGGTTAGCACAACTCCAGACTTGAAGGGGCATCTCCACCCTGGGGCATAGCTGGGACGGAAGAACTTCCCACAGGAGCACTCTGTACGTTTGACTTCTGGAGATTTCTGGGGTCAGCTTGGTCGGTCAGGGTTTGGGGAAGAGATTAGCGGGAGAGAGGCAGCAGTTGTCACTGCTGAGAAGGTTGCGTCAGTTCTGCTTTTTCTTCTCGCAAGCGAGTTTTCCCTCCTCACTGATTTGGAGAAGGGGCCAGCCTGGTGTGCTGTGGAATTGCCCAATGCATCCACTCACTGCTGTGGCCGGGCCCGCACCCATGCAACCCGCTCCCATGTGGTGCCTCGCAGGCCTTACCATCGGAACCACCACGACCAGCGCAGAAATCCCACTCATCTGATCTGTATACACCCATGGCCGTTGTGCAGATAACTAAACCAGACCCGCCTCACCCGCCAGGGACAGAGGCGGCCTGGTGATGAAGCAGCAGCACGTCTTGGCCTCCCTCACCTCTCAGGCCAGCTGGCTTCTTGGTATTTTCAGGGCTGCCAACACCGAAATGTCCCTAGACATCTAGGGTCTTCGACGGGCCACATCAGCTTGAGCCCCTCCCTAGAACATACACCCAGCACCTGACTCATGCATATTACTCACTTCCCTGTTGAAGGGCACCAGCTTGTTTACTGTCCGCCTTGTCAGACCAGGAGTCAGGAGAAGAGCAGTGAGAGGCCCTCAGCCTGGCAGTACAGCTACTAGGCTGGGGACTGAGCCCCACAGATGCCATGAGCACCTTCTCTTAGCAGGATTTCTCAGATACTGCCCAGTAACTGAGATACTGCAACATCACCCAGTTAGAACATGGCGGCTCAGGAAAGACAGATAGGTGGGTGCTGCAGGGAGCGTGCATGGTGGAAAGACTGCCGCCTTGCTGGACTGCAGCCTCATTTTGTATCAGGTTGTCCAGGCCTCCATAGTGACAAGGGCCCAACTCTACCCACCCCCAAGTCCTCACTCCACTTCTTTAGTGTTTTTCAGAGTAGCAGAGGTAGGAAAAGGGCTTTAAAACCCCTGTTTCTTGTTGGTTTGAGCCTACCAGAGTTCTTCCATCTTGGTCATGACTGTACCCAACTTGGGGATGGTGCCAGGCAGGAGACACCAGATGTCAGAAGGCCAGCAGTGAGCCTCACACCTCAGTCCTCCTGTGGGCAGATGCTGCTCCTGGAGCTGGCCCTTTGATAGGCACAGAGATAAACCCTGGGGTTGTGACCTGAGGGACTTCAAAGGTAGCGTCACAGGGAAGGCCAATGGATGGCCTTCTTTGCCTGTCTCAGAGTCCCAGGCCTCAGGGTACCTGCACAGTGAAATAGGGACGCGTGGGAGTGGATGATCTGAGAGAAAATGGAGGAGCAGGTTGGGCCGAGGGGCAGACAACAGTGATAGGGTGTTCCAGACACTGAGGGGTGATCCAGGTGGGACATGAGCTAGAAGTGAGTGGGATTACTTGTGAAAAACCAGAAAGCTGGTGGGCTGGGGAGAGAGCTGCAGGCTTGGGAAGCCAGTGAAAGGTTCTGGAAAAGCTGCTCTGGCTGCTGTGCTAGAAATGAACCGAGGGAACCAGAAGGATCTGAGAGGCCAGGGGGTCCCTGTGACCCAGGCAGTGACTGGTAATGTGGAGGGACAGTGACAGGCATCACCTGCTAGGTGAGCCAAGTCAGAAGCAGTGGGGGTGGAAAGGCACTCACTCTGGAAGTGCTACATGAAGAGGCGGCTCAGGTACCCAGGGCTGTGTGCAGACACTCACCTGTGTCTAGGAATTTCTTGTTGAGGCCACCAGGGCTGACAGAAAGGATTGGATTGTTACGGAAGCGGGTGTAAGTAGTTATTGTCATTCTCTGACCTATAGGCCAAAGCCAGCTGATTTCTGTGTGGCCATTGGTTCTTACAGTGTAATAATATTTTTAAATTGTGATAGCGTTCACATAATGTAAAATTAATCATTTATTACATGTACCATGGAGAAAACAGCAAGGCGGCTGTGCCGGCTCACTTTGGGTTAGCCTGGATGGTTCTGGAAGACTTGCCCAGCAAAGCCTGAAACTGAGTGGACCACTCCTGACAGCCCATTGTGGTCGGAGCTGTGGCAGAAGCACCCACAGAATTCCAGTAGAAATACCCACCTACATGTCTGCCCGTGTTCATTCTTTTGTGTGCCGACAGCAAGCACTCAGCTTCCAGCCTTATAGCCATACCGCCCGTTCCTCTGACCAGCGGGATCTGCACACCTGAGGCCCCATGCGGGATCGTGGACAGGCCTCGCTGGCAGTCCCATCCTGTACCCCCAACTCTCTTCACCCCACTAAAGTGACTGACAAAAGTATCATAGGGACATCCTTAATAGCTGGCTCCTAACTCCATCCCAAAAAGGATTAAACAGCTTGCTTTCTGTAAATTTCTCCCAAATGCTAACCTCTTTTTAAAGAGGAATGAAGTCAAGCAGGAAGGGAGAGGAGGAGGAAGCATTTTTTTAATTGTTCAGATTAGTTGTTCCCTCAGTCTCGGGCTGTAAACCCCGGTCCTTGGGCTGTACGTGGACTGCCCCCAGGTGCGGGCTTAATGCCTGAACCACCAGGGTATGCCAGATGCTAACTTTTTTAAATCTAGGACTTTAGCCAAGCTTTGTTCTTTGACTCATTCAGAGGGGAATTTGTACAGCTCCTGAGAAAGGTGCAAACTGTGGGGTTCACTCGCATGCTCTGGGGTGCCCTGCTTCCTCCCTTTTCCGCCCTAGTTAAAGTACCTGGCTTTGTTCTGGGAGCCGTTGTCTAATGGCTCCCTCGGGTGCTTCTGGCACTCTGCCTGGGTGTCTCTGACTTGGCACATCATGTGTGTCTTCAGGAGAACCCGCACAACCGTGGTGACTGTGCCGACGGCTTCAAGCAGATGCTGTACAAGGAGGACAAGGCGCAGGCGCCCCTGGAGGCAGACTCCGTGGAGTTCAACAACGCCATCAGCTACGTGAACAAGATCAAGACACGCTTTCTCGACCACCCAGAGATCTACCGCTCGTTCCTGGAGATCCTGCACACCTACCAGGTAGGGGCTGCCCACCCCACAGCAGCATGGGGAGTGGAGCACTGTGGTGTCCTTGTCCAACTGGGAGATTCGACACACTCAGCGGCCCCCCTGCATGGGGCTTGCCTTAGCTCGGAGGCCACAGGTGGCAGCTAGGACCCACAGGGAGGACTTGCGAAGTCCTCAGGTCACCAGTTCTCAGGGATGGGCTGTGTCTACTCCATGGACAGAAATTGGCTCCAGAGGTGAGACTTGTTCATCAAGATCACGGCCACAGGCCAGACTTGGGCAGAGGAAGCCCCGGGGCTGCGTATCATGAAGAGAGAGAGGTCTGTGTTAGGTCAGCGGGTCAGAAGTGCAGCTGCCCCGGCTTTGCCTGGGTCTAGAGGCACCTGCCTTTTCACCAGCCACCTGCAGACTCTGAGATAGGAGGTGTGAATTCTTGGGCACATTATCCTGATTTTAAACTTTGGCTTGGGTTTCTGGAAGATTCCTTGCCACCTGGCCAAGGTGGGCAGTACAAGGCTGAACATGACCACGTGTCACAGCACCTGTCTCTGCTGGGCCACGCGACCCCCTCGCCCTCAGTGTCCTGCTCCTCAGGTTCAGTGGCAAGTACCTGGCCTGACGTCATAGAGTCCTGCACCAGCCTCTGGCCAGTGCCCCCAGGTCACAGTGTGCGCCAGCGTCCTAAGGTGCCAGTTCCACCCAGGCCTCCCTTGGGTGCCCTTAAAGTCATGTACCCTGCACATTGGCACCACTGCGGAATTAAGGGAAACAGGACTGGTGGAAGTCCATTGGGGCCCGCGTGAAATGATGGAGCCCTTCACACAGTGAGGGTCCAGGCCTGGCTTGGACCTTGGAAAAACTTGCTGGAGGAGGACTAGAAACAAGGAGTGACCTGCATGACCTGACGGGGCTGAGGGAGCACAGGAGCCAAGGGGTTTCGGGGTGACTAGCACTGGCACTCTGCCGTGGCCCATCTATCTCCCTCATGCGCTGAGATGTCTTCGTCGCATCTGTATGTCACCCGCATGCCTTAGCATCTGAACTGAGTGCTCATTGCCCATTTTCTCAGGTCTGGATGACTATCTTTCCTAAATGGGGATTCAGGGTGCCAGGGCTGGAGCTGCTGTCAGCTGGCCCTGAGTAGCTTACAGATGGCCCACATGCGCCCTGGGGCTTCCGCCTTCAGGTATGAAGTCACTGCAACTCATAGCAGGTCTCAGGATTTCTATATATTTATGAGAAAAGAGAAACCTGCCCTTGTGAGTGAAACACCTGCTTTTATTTCGCTTAAAGTCACATTTGCAAGCACTGTCGATGTTCTGTGAGGACTCTCTGTGTCTTTAGTCGAGTTACTGACTGCTCTCCGCCCTCAGCCTCAGTCTCTTCACACTTCCCAGTGGCTTTCAACCTCCTTCCGTGTTCTCTGACTGATGCCATACTCTGGCCTGCGAGTCCGTCCCTCCCTTTTCCCCTACAAGCTCTACATGGCTGCACTCCCCTTGCCCTTTCCAGCTTCTGTTCCAGACCTCGTGAGGGTGGCAAGGATCACAGCCATGGCCCTGCCTGTGTCCCCTCATGCACCCAGCAGGGCCTGCCCTGACTGGGGCTCCGGCGTGTTGTGAGGGTGGACGCTGGTGCCCTGTCGTGCTCAGTCTGGGGGTTGTGCAGCTGAGTCGTCAGCAGGCATTGACTTTCTCCTGGAGGCCTGGGTGTGGCCATCCTCGTTCCCCTGCTAATGGCTCATGTTCCTTTACCCATTGCTCACAGAAGGAGCAACTGAGCACGCGGGGCCGGCCCTTGCGTGGCATGTCCGAAGAAGAGGTGTTCACCGAGGTGGCCAACCTCTTCCGGGGCCAGGAGGACCTGCTTTCTGAGTTTGGACAGTTTCTGCCTGAAGCCAAGCGGTCCCTGGTGAGTACCACACACCCACCGCTTCTGGCCAGGACTCAGTCTCCCCAAAGGCTAGAATGGTGGGGTGCAGACCCCTGAGAGCCCATAGGGCTGCTCTGAGTAGACTACAGGCTGGGGCTAGGAGCCCCCACAGAGACCCTGACCCCAGGCTCTGGATGGGTGCAAGTTGGAGATGACTGTACAGTCTGCTGGGTTTCGTTGATTTTCTCTTCTTGTCTTCCATGAATATGACTTTAAAAATAATTAAACATGGCATGCCCTGGTGACCTAGTAGTTTAAACCGGGTGTCGTCCACATACATCCCACAGGGCCTCGGAAACAACCAGTGATGAACAACTAAAAGTGCTTCTTCCTCCTCTCTTCCTGCCTGCCTCCTTGCCTTCATTCTTGCCTGTAGTCTTCCTTTGAAAAGAAAAAAAATTGAACTCACATAACATAAAATGCACTATTTTTACATGGACAACTTAGGAAAATTTAGTACATTCATCTTGATGTATATGCACTCCCTCTGTCTGATTCCAGAGCATTCCATCCCCACAAGGAGCCCAGTCCCTAGGTGCTCCCTTCCCCACCCCCCACCCCCAGCCCCTGACTCCATGCATCTGTGCTCTGTCTCCATGGGCCTGTTCTGGATGTGTCATATGGGGATCACCCACAGGTGGACTTTGTGTCTGGCTTCTCGCCTCAGCGTGAGGTTCATGCTCATGGTAGCAAGTGCTGGGGCATTTCTCCTTTCACATTGTTTGTCCACAGTGTGATAGACGTAGGTTGTTTCCTCTTGGCGACTAGATGGACCTGCTGTGAATGTGTACAGGATTTGTTCAGACATCTCCTTTCAGTTCCTTCGGGTCTCTGTACAAGTGGAAATTTAGCTCAGAGGAAACTCACTTTCCACAGCGCCTGCGCTGTCTCATATACTCATGAACCATGTGGGAGGCCCGTTTCTGCACATCCACACTGACACTTGGTTTTGTCCTTTTTCTGTGTGGTTCATCTCTGACCATCCTCATAGGTGGAGGTGGTGTCTTACTGGTTTGAGCTGCGTGTCCCTGGTACTCGCGGTGCTGAGCTGAGCATCTTCTGTGCTTGGTGGCCATGTGTGTCTGCTCATGTTGGTTGTTGCTGTTGAGTGTGAGAGTGCCACGCCCTTATCAGACACTCCTCCGTCTCTTGCTTGCTTCCTTGGACACTCGTGAGTTTTTAATTTCGATCAAGTTCAATTTATCTATGTTTTTTGTTTTCTTAAAAGGAAAGACAGGCAAGATCAAGGTTAGTGGGCAGGCAGGCAGAGAGAGGAAGAAGCAGCACTTTGAATTTACTTGTGTTTTAGTTGGTCATCCTGGTGGTTCCCCCAGCTCTGGGACATGGACCAGAATCCTTACAATGTACCTTGACTGCACTCAGCCAGAGGTTTTGGACCCAACTGTTCGTCCATCAGGGTGCACCCTATGTTTTCTTCTGTTTCATGCCTTTCTGCCCATCCCCTATCCCAGGACAGCTGTTGGCTGTAGTGAAAGCAGAGGTCTTGCCTTATCATTGTTAGGGAAACAGCAGCTGTTCCCTTAGTAAGAGTATTGAGTAGCCAGGACATGATCCCTGCTGCGTCAGTCTCCCACTTCGCCTCAGAACTACTCACTGATGGGTGTCCTTATGTGTCATCCCAGAAAGTTTCTCTGCTTAGACTCACAAATGTTTAACCTTAAAAAAGAATCAGTAGCATTCTTTTGTCCTGCCCCTTGGGCTCCCCCTCACGTCACACCATCAGGAAAACTGATCTGACAGCCACACAGACACCCATTCGCATGCTCACTCAGAGGTCAGCGATGTTGGCTACTTTGTTTGGAGGTGCCATCCCTTCCTGGGCCAAGCACCCTTCAAGCCCTGGAATGCTTTTCCCTTCTGTGCACTGAGACATGCAATCAGAGCCCTGTGAGGACCTCTCCACCTCCCTGCGTCACACCGTGGTAACCAGGACCCCAGCTGCTGAGTGTGCCAGCACCGATCGTGCCTCTATGTCCTCAGTTTACAGGAAACGGGCCGTGCGAGGTGAGCAGCGCGCAGAAGGGCGAGCATGAGAGGGGTCTGGAGCATGGCCAGAAGCGCTCGCGGCCCTCACTCCTCCGGCCCGTGTCCGCACCCGCCAAGGTAACCCAGGCCCACACGCACAGCGCATGAAGCAGCCCTGAATCCGGGGCCGCGGAAGTTGACGCTGTTCCCCTTCCCCTCTCATGAGGCCGTTGTGAGAAAGGGCGTCTCTCCTTCCACCGTCACATCTCTCAGGGCTGTTGTGCACGGTTGTACAGACGAGACACTGCACAAGGCACCGAGAGGGGAGGGGGCACAGGTCCAGCTGCTGCCGCCTTGTCCTCAACATTTACAGGTTGGCTTTCTTGTAAGCGAGTCCTTCCTCTTCAACCCCAGCTAGTCCGTGGTCATCACTTTATCTCAACACTCAAACTGTCCCCAAATTGGCTGGTGGACCCACAAACTGGCTCCTGTTCTCTGGACATGACCTGTCATTTTTTTGCCACCAGTTCAGGTCCAGCTTAGAGACAAGTCTCCATGAGACTTAATACCCAGCCTCTCCAGACCCTTCTGGTGCTGTTCTCGTCCTTTTCCCTCCTTGGAGAGGTTTCTGATACAGTCTTGGGCCATGTCCCTTGCCCTTTAGCCCTGCGGTGCCCCCCCCATTGGCAAAGCCCCACACT
Organism: Solenodon paradoxus; assembly: GCA_004363575.1. Classification (NCBI taxonomy): domain Eukaryota; kingdom Metazoa; phylum Chordata; class Mammalia; order Eulipotyphla; family Solenodontidae; genus Solenodon; species Solenodon paradoxus. The sequence continues at coordinate 65,426 of RJWH01003685.1, forward strand.
GCAGGTAGTAGGCAGGTGGGCACTGCAACCTGCACCCTGCACTAGGTCGGGAAGCCCCACTGTGGGGGATCCCGAGACATGGGGGCTCCTGGCCCAAGGGGCCACAGGCCACAAGGCTTCAGCCCCGGGTTCCTCTCCACAGAAGAAGATGAAGCTCCGAGGGACCAAAGACCTGTCCGTGGCCACTGTGGGCAAGTACGGGACCCTGCAGGAGTTCTCCTTCTTTGACAAGGTGCCCGTCCAGGCAGGGAGCTACAGAGGGCCCCGGCAGAGGGTGGCTGTGAGGTGCAGGCTGGGGGCAGCAGCAACTCGCAGGCTGGTCAGCACGGGAGCCTGCACGCTAGCTACCCATGGCCACACTGACTTTCCTGCTGTCCTGTAGGTACGCCGGGTGCTGAAGAGCCAGGATGTGTATGAGAACTTCCTCCGCTGCATCGCGCTCTTCAACCAGGAGCTGGTATCCGGCGCCGAGCTCCTGCAGTTGGTCAGCCCCTTTCTGGGGTGAGTGGCCAGCCCCACCTCAATCCATAGACTTCTTCACCCTTCATCTGCTGCTCACTCTGGTTATGAGTCATTCAGATTCACCTGCAGCCATATGACAGAAGCCAGGAACCAAGCCCACAGAACACCGTGGCCAGCATGGCTCGTGTGTGCATGTGCACACGTGTCAGTGTGTGGACACTGCCCGGCTGAGGTCAGCCCCTGGGCAGGCAGGCGTGGTTCTGGAGGCCCACACACACCTGGCGCCGGGTGCATAGGAGGGACCACTGGCCACGTCAGTTTCCTGACATGGTGGGCAGTCACTTAGCCAGCCTGAGCCTCAGTTTCCTACTGTAAAACGGTGATCATACGCCGCCCCCAGAGTTTCAGAAAGTGGGTTCTGTATATAAGACCCTTAAAATAGCATCTTGGGGTGGTGAGTGCACATTAATCTGATGGCCTGTGGCATCCCATTTTGCCCTAATGACTGCCCCAGGGCAGGGTGCTCTCTGCCCCCTTTCTATCCACTAAATCAGTTAACCATTCTTTGATGGAAAACGAAAGCCAGATCCAGGAAGCTACATGACAGGAACACCTGATAACAGGTTATGGGCAAACCCAGCTCACAGAACCAGGAGCTCTCCCCATGCTCTCAGCCACCCCACCTCCCTGCACCCTGGGCACAACCATCCTGGGACAAAGTTAGCAAAGGGCATCAGGCTGACTGGGGTGCCTTGCATTCAGATCTTCCGAGGGACAGGCACTGCTGTCCCATCATGACTCCGGAGAGTGTCTACGGAGTTTTTGAAGACTCGGGAGCAGACATGGCAAAACCCCAGGGTCACAATTGAACTCTGGTGCTGCCGCCCCAGCAACTCAGGGCAATACTCCGATGGATGTGAGGGCATGCCAGTAAAACTTTATAATGACAAGCATCAGGTGGACACCAGCGCCCCCAGGCCTCCTGCCTCTGGCATGTGTGCAGGCCTCCTGGGTTTGGAGGGCCTGGCTGGTGACAGGTGGGGGCAAATTCCTTCTCACAAGGGGACTTGCCCTGCTTTTAACATGTCTGACACTCGACCTCTCCTCCCACTGAATTCTGACCATCTTTAACTGCAGACAGGGCTGCTTGCAGCCCTTGGAAAATCTCTTAGGGACTTACTATTTGTCTTTGTTTCTAAAGGAAGTTTCCAGAACTTTTTGCACAGTTCAAATCCTTCCTGGGAGTGAAAGAGCTGTCATTTGCCCCACCTATGGGCGACAGGTCTGGAGACGGGATCAGCCGGGAAATCGACTATGCATCCTGTAAACGCATAGGCTCCAGCTACCGGGCACTCCCCAAAACCTACCAGCAGCCCCGCTGCAGCGGGAGGACAGCCATCTGCAAGGAGGTACACTCCCGGGCTCAGGTGCCCCACCCCCGGGTGAGACTGAACACGGGGTTGGGGTGGAAGTACTCTGGAATATAGCAAAACTGTGCCTGAGCAGTGATAGTGTCCCACCCTTTAGTAGCTTTGACCAGCACATAGGGTCTGGCTTCTTCTTCCATCACCCAGACTTGGGTTTCCTCTGCTGCATCCTCCTGTCCCAGATTCATTGCCTGTGTTTTGTGTAACTTGAAGGTTTAATTCATCCCCAGGGATACTGCACAGAGTGTTGTGCTCTTCCAGAATTGATAGTGCCCACTGAATTCTAGGGGCCAAGTGTGACCCACTGCCCCTGCTTATGAATAAAGTTTTATTGACACAAGGCCACACCTACTCATTTATATCTGTGATCATACCTAGTCATTTACATGTATGACCACACCCACTTGTCTACACGTGCTGCCAGGTTTGATGGCTTACCTTTAGCCTGGAAAGAAGGCAGGGCCCACCGTCGTCCCCACAGATACCTAATGGCCCCCAAAACTTAACATACTGGTGTGTCTTGGTGACCTAGCAGTATAGTACACCAGGCATAGTCCATGTACATCTCAAGGTCCCCAGTTCAAGACCCAGGAGGAACAACCAAGATGGATAAATACAATAAATGTTCTTCGTTTTTGGTTGTTGTTTTTTTAAATCGTACTTGTATCTGGCCCTTTACAGAGGTTTGATGAACCAGAAACTAGCTGGGTTTGCTCTTAAGACCACCTTAAGGTTCCTTTTACTCCCCGCATGATGGGGTGGTTTCCTGTGAAATTGGAATGACAGTCCTCCTGCTCTCATGGCCTCTCCTTGCAGGTGCTAAACGATACCTGGGTGTCTTTCCCCTCCTGGTCAGAGGACTCCACCTTTGTCAGCTCCAAGAAGACGCCCTATGAGGAACAGCTGCACCGTTGTGAGGATGAACGCTTTGAGGTGTGCGTGCTGGCAGCGACCTGCCCCTACAGCTGCACCCCCCACCCTTTCATGGCCAAACCCACTCCCACGCCACATTGTCCAAGTCCTGGAGGGTCACCAGGGCTGTGTGCATCCCAGTTGCCAGCATCATGTGCTGTTGGCGCCCGGGAAGGGCTTGGCCTAGGGACCATTTCCTACATAGATAGTGGGTCTGGCAAATGCAATAAGTGGCCCCTACGACTTCTACCCACATGCCCTCTTCCCATGCCCATGTTGGGATGACCCTAGCTGCAGGTTAGCAGCTGAGCTTGCTCCTTCCGTCCCTCACCAGGCTCAGCTGCCTGACATCTCTCCCAGAGACACAGAGCTCACTGCTCTGAGGGTGTGCCTTCTGTTGGCCTGACCCGTCCCACTGACCCTGTCTATCCGCAGCTGGATGTTGTCCTAGAGACCAACCTGGCCACCGTGCGGGTGCTGGAGAGTGTGCAGAAGAAGCTGGCACGCATGGCACCTGAGGACCAGGAAAAATTCCGGCTAGACGACTGTTTGGGGGGCACATCGGAGGTGATCCAGCGCCGTGCCATTCACCGCATCTATGGTGACAAGGCCCCCGAGATCATCGAAAGCCTCAAGAGGAACCCCGCCACTGCTGTGCCTGTTGTGCTAAAGCGGTGCGCCCCTGGCTCATCAGTGCGCTGTCCCCGCGCCGCCACGAGGGGCCCAGGCATCCCATGTCCCTACTGCCCCAGCAGGCGTCCACATCCATCTCAGACATTCTGCCAAACCTCACCGTACCCCAAAAGAAAAGGCACAAAGAGCTGCTTCCCAGGCTGCAGCCTGCAGCTCTTTTAATAACCGTGCTCCAGCAGGAGCCTTTCAAGCAGCGCTTGGGCCTTGGGTGGGCCAGACCGCATCCCTCCCCTTGTAAGCTCACTGTGGGGTCAGCAGCCCCACACAGTGCAGTCGATGTGACACAGATAGGAGGAGGTTCCAGGCAGCCTCAAACAGTCTCCCCCTGCTTGGGTGGTGTGAGCTGGTGGGCGGTAGTGATGTAGTGTCCCCAGCTGAACCTGACCCACCCCACCCCCGCAGGCTGAAGGCCAAGGAGGAGGAGTGGCGGGAGGCACAGCAGGGCTTCAACAAGATCTGGCGGGAGCAGTACGAGAAGGCGTACCTCAAGTCCCTGGACCACCAGGCTGTGAACTTCAAGCAGAACGACACCAAGGCCCTGCGCTCAAAGAGCCTGCTCAACGAGATTGAGAGCGTCTACGACGAGGTGAGCAGAGTCTAGAGTTTTCCCCCTGGGGGCGTGGGGGGCAGAGACTACAATTGAGGTAGGCAGAGGTGGGGCAGCTGGCATCTGGGATGATGAGGGGGTGGGGCTCACTGGCCTGGGACCCCCTCACCTCCGTGGCCCTGACGCCCCTCACCTCCCGCAGCACCAGGAGCAGCACTCAGAGGGCCGTAGTGCACCAGCCAGCGAGCCGCACCTCATCTTCCTGTACGAGGACCGGCAGGTGCTGGAGGACGCAGCCGCCCTCATTAGTTACTACGTGCGGCGGCAGCCAGCCATTCAGGACCAGGACCAGGCGGCCATCCGCCAGCTGCTGCAGCACTTCCTGCCCAGCCTCTTCTTCTCGCAGTCACTAGACCTGGGCACGGCTGAGGACTCCTCCGAAGAGGCGCGGGGCAGCCCCCAGGCCCTGAAGCCTGTGCCTGCGCCACCCAATAGCCCTCCAGCTGAGCAGGCAGCGCCAGGAGAGGCAGCCGCAGAGCCCCCACAGCCACCCCAGCCCCTGGATGATGTGTACAGCCTCTTCTTTGCCAACAACAACTGGTACTTCTTCCTGCGGCTGCACCAGACACTGTGTGCCCGTCTGCTGCGCATCTACCGGCAGGCACAGAAGCAGCTGCTGGAGCGCCGTGCCGAGCAAGAGCGTGAAAGACTTCTTTGTGCCGGGCGTCGTGACCGCGCCGGCGACCCCGCCATGGAGCTCCGGCTGAAGCAGCCCAGTGAGCCAGCCCCCACCCACCCCAGGTCCCACGGTGGGCGGGTCGGGAGAGCATCGGGCTGGGCTGCCTGGTGACCGGTGACCACTGCCCCTAGGTGAGGTGGAGCTGGAGGAGTACTACCCAGCCTTCCTGGACATGGTCCGCAGCCTGCTGGAGGGCAGCATCGACCCCGCGCAGTATGAGGACACGCTGCGAGAGATGTTCACCATCCACGCCTACGTGGGCTTCACCATGGACAAGCTGGTGCAGAGCATTGCGCGCCAGGTGGGCCGGCCGGCCGGCAGGCGGATGGGTGGGTAGGCGGGCCACTTTTTGTGTAGGTGAGGTCAGTTCACATGAGCCAGTATTTAATTAAGGTGCACAGTTCAGGGGCAGACAGCATGTTTACCATTTGGTGTAAAGCCATCTGTCTAGTTCCAGAATATTCCATCCTCCACCAGGGGCTCCCTCCGTCCCCTCCCCAGCCCCAGACATATGAATCTGCTCTCGGTCTGTTCTGGACATGTCACATCAGATCACACATGGTGTGGCCTTTGTGTCCAGCTTCTCTCACTGGTGTGAGGTTTTCAAATTCAGATCCATGGTGACTGTGTGTACAGTCCTGCGTGACTTGACAGTGGGGAGACATTCTGAGGAATGTGTTGTCGGGCAGTGTCATTGTAGGAACATCTGAGAGCGGGGAGCCTCCTGCTTCCCTGGGCTGCCTGGGGTGGCCGTGGGAACTTTAATCTGTGTGACCAGTCCTTAACCAAACATTACTACACTGCCCCAGCTGTGTCCGCCTTAGTTTAGTGCTCTCTTCGCCGCTGGTGGACACTTTGTACGCAGTGCTTTGATGGACATGTTAGGACAAGGGCCCTTCCAGTCCTGTGGACAGACTTTGAAGGTGACCTGGCAACCTGTGGAAGCCTTAGCCATGTCTGCTGGAGGAAGCATCATGTCATTGATGAGCTGGCTAATAGACTAGTGGCCCACGGCTGAAGTCAGGGACTGCCATGCGTATCCCTCCCCCGTCCTTCCCCAGGCAGCAGTGGTTCAACTTGACCCTGTTTCCTGGTGATCAAAGAGGCTGTTCACTCTAAAGTGGAAATGAAGCAGAGCGGTGACCTTACTCTCCCTCCCAAGGGTGGTCCTGGAAGAGATAGCACTCACTCCTCCCTCCCCAGAAACCATTACTGGAGTAAAACTCAGTGCAGCGTCCAGCAAAGCTCACTGGGGTCACAATGCCTACTTCCCGCATGGGTGCCCACTGCCCTGACCACACTCTGGCACAGTCGCGGATCTCCAAGGAGGCACCTGGGGTTCCTGTGACCTTTTCACAGCTCCCCAGGAGAGCAGGAGGGGCATGGGCAGTGGTCCCTCCTGGAGCACATCTCTCATCTCTGTCCAGGGTGGCAGAAGTGTCACATAGCCTGCGACTCATGTGATCAGTGCTTCTGGTCCTTCTGTCCTGGCTCACCAAGAGCCCTGTGCCATTACCCTTTTCCCTCATCAGTCAGCAACTCCACGTCCTCTGATTACAAGGGCCCAGAAAGCAACAGCTGTGTCCCAACATCCTAACTCTCCTGCATTCCAGATGGGCTCTGTCCCTCTGTCATGGCCACTATGCCAGGTGATGGCCCATGAACCTGGCACCTGCCACAGCTCAAGGATGGCAGCCCGTGAACACCAAATCAGACACTTTGATAATGCTTTCAAAAAAAATCCTCCCCACAAATAACCTTCTGTAGAACCTTCCAGAGAAGAGCAGCAGTAACCTGGAGTTGCATAGCTGAGACTATAATGGGGCTGGACACCTTTAGAAGTCACAGGCTAGTGGTCACGTCTACAGTGCCCTGTCCAGGGTCCTTGCCTTTTTACTTACGTTCACTGTGAACCTGCTGTGTGTCAGGCCCCCTGAAGTCCCTATGTCATCACATCAGCTCGCACAGTGACAGGCGGGAAGGGTACAGCCTGTGCCAACATCGTTCCTTGAACCCTTGGTTTAGGCAGTGTGTGCGTCCTTCCTCCTAAATCTGAGGTTTTCATGTGCAGAGAAAGGGTGTTGCTGGGCAGTTAGGGGAAAGTAACCATCTGCTCTCTTTTGAAAAAGAGTCACTCTGTTTGGCATTTTTCTGTTTACTGTACCCATGCTCACGCAGGCAGGCTTTCCTGATCTGATGTGCTTTCGTTAGGTGGCCCTGTCACATTTGGTTCATTCTGGACGGTGTGCGTTCCAATCCGGTTTGCACGCAGTGCCACCCTCTGGGTCCTTGCCAGTGTCCTGGGGAGGCAGGGGCCCCAGTGGAGGTGGCAGTGACTGCGTCTCACCCCCTTGGGGTGCTGGTGCCCGGCCCCCTCTCTTCCGCAGCTGCACCACCTGGTGAGCGATGATGTCTGCCTGAAGGTGGCACAGCTCTACGTGAGTGAGAGGAAGCGGGGGGCTGCCGGGGGCAGCCTGTCCTCACGCTGTGTGCGTGCCGCCAGAGAGACCAGCTACCAGTGGAAGGCAGAGCGCTGCATGGCCGACGAGAACTGCTTCAAGGTGTGGGGCTGACGGGCGCGCCCGCAGGAGGGCAGACTCACCCAGCAGGCAGGCGTGGGCTGTTCCACATGCCCCTCGGGTCTGGAGGATGGTGCAGGGGTCACTGATGACCTTGGACCTTGTCCTGTGGCGCCTGTGGCTCCAGGCTCTTCCTCCCTCCCTCCCTCCCCAGGTGATGTTTCTGCAGCGCAAGGGGCAAGTGATCATGACCCTGGAGCTCCTGGACACGGAGGAGGCCCAGACAGAAGACCCTATAGAGGTTCAGGTGAGCCGCCCTGCGCAGCCCACCTGCACGCCCGCCCTGTCCCTCAGGCGCCACGGGACATGCTCCGAGAACTGAAGGCTCGCATGCCTTTCCCTCTCTTCTGTCAGTTTCCATACATTTCATTTGTCCCTGCCTTTAACAGAACCTGAGTGGTTGAAGGGCCCCTGGGGCCCTCGTTCATGTCCCTGACTTGGGGGCGCAGGCCTTACCCCAGTCCTAACTGAATACCTCTTGCTACCCGCTCCCATGAGAAGTCACCAGGAGGTACAGCTTTACACACGGCTGCCACTTGAGCAAGAGACGCTGGCCTTCGGGAGGGTAGGGGCGGGCCGGGGCCTGAACGAGACACTGTTCCGTCGCAGCACCTGGCTCGCTACGTGGAGCAGTACGTGGGGACCGAAGGTGCGGCCAGCTCACCCACCGACGGCTTCCTGCTGAAGCCTGTGTTCCTGCAGAGGTGAGCGGCCTGGGGGTGTCGGGTTCCGAGTTTTCGCCGTGTCCCTGGGGTGAGGGGTGCGGTCATCCCAGGACGTGAAGGCGCAAGGTCTGCCCCCCAGGACGACCTATCAGGTGGGGCAGCAGTTGCCCCGTCGGGCTCCCGACTTGGGCACTGGGCCTTCGGGAGTGTGTAGGTGGAGCAGGACTGGCCTGGGGCGGGGTCACGGGGCCTGGGGGGCCAGACCTCGGTCTCCCTAAATTCAAAGGCAGGGGGCTCTCCCTGGCCCCCAGGGAGTCACTGCCGACGCTGAGCGTCACAAGTTACCTCACCAGGAACCTCAAGAAGTTCCGCCGGTGGCAGTGTGAGCAGGTGCGCGCCCTGCGTGGCGACGCCAAGAGCTGCTGGCGCCGGCTGGTGGGCGTGGAGAGCGCGTGCGGCGTGGACTGCCGCTTCCGCCTGGGCTCCCACAGGATGGCCTTCGTCGCCAGCTCTGAGGACTACATGTACCGTCGCGGGACCCTCGGCCGCGCCAAGCAGGTGCCTCTGCCGCCGGGCCTGGCGCCACCCGGGTGTACGGCGTTCGCGGGAGGGGGAGGACGGGACACTGCCATCCAGGCCCGGGCGTGGCCGCACTAACGCCTGCCCCGCACAGGTGCAGCCCCTGGTCCTGCGGCGCCACCACCGGCACTTTGAGGAGTGGCACAGCCGCTGGCTGGAGGACCACGTGACAGTGGAGGCGGCGGGCCTGGTGCAGGACTGGCTGATGGGTGAGGAGGATGAGGACATGGTACCTTGCAAAACACTATGCGAGACGGCCACTGTGCATGGGCTGCCTGTGACCCGCTACCGCGTGCAGTACAGCCGCCGCCCGGCCTCACCCTGACCCACGCACTCGCACCAGCACATAAGCGCTCCAGTGTCCGTGAGGTTTTCCCTCTGCCGCCTGGGTGCAGGGCCCTGGCCATGTGGCAGGCTCAAGGGTCTCTGCCCCACCGCTGCCGTCCCCTGGGCGTCCTGGACCCCAGCCGTCCTGTGCCAAGCCTGTACTCCTGGTTTAACTTGGGGCCCTGTCCCTGATGGAAGGGGGGTTGGACCACTGCCCAGGGGCAGAGTGGCGATTACCCTGCCCGGCCCCCGGTCCCAGTGCTGAATCCTCTGGCCGCGTGGGTTCTGCACATCGAGTCCGGAGATCGGGACCGCTGGGTGAGGGCCCATGGGGGGCGGTCAGCATGGAGAGAGGCTCCTTGAAAAGCATGTCCTGCCCGAGTGGTCCCTAGAGCTTCTAGAGACACCTGGCTGGGCAGCACCTGCCTCAGCCATGCATTCTGGTCACTTTAAACCAGGACAGCCCTTTCAGCCAGACTGTTGGGACCCACGTGACATCAGGACATAGTGGGTGTGGGCACCCAAACTACCCAACTCCCCACTTGAGAGACTCGCCAAACCGCTGGGGCCCCTCCCCACCATGAGAAGAGAGGCCTCTGATGAGTCTTCTAGAAACACACGTGTATTTATTCCCTTACCTCTCCACGGGAGAACCTGGAGAGCCGGGTGTTGCGTGGGCCCCAGTCCCGGGAGCACCTGGCCCAGGGCACCTGGTGGTTCTGCCACCACAAGCCAGGGCCTCCGCACCTCTGTGCCAAACTCACTTTCAGGAAACATGTCTACATGTTTCTGGAAGTGACCTGGGACCCTCTGAACCCAGGACCTGTGTCCGCAGGGTGTGCTGGCCAGTTTCCTGCGTAGCTCCCAGCTCCTGTGGGCACCTGTGGGAAGGCCCCAGGGTGGGCAGACCTGGAGCCCCTGCATGCGCCCGGGAGCACCAGCCATCGGCAGTTCTGTTCTGGGCCTTGTCCTTCCTTTGCAGCTGTTTTGAATGTAGTTTTCTTTTTCTATTTATTTGCACATTAAACTGAAAATTAAATGTTGATGTAAAGCTGCGCGTCCCCCCGTCATTTCCTGAGTGAACCCGGGTTTCTTCCGACCAGGGGCAGGGGTCACGCCTCTTCGCCGCCAGTCGCCCAGCTGCCTGGCAGAACCCCCAGACCTCCCAAATCCTACCTGTGGTGCCTGCCCAGAGACTATTTTCTAGAATGTTCTTTCCAAGCCCACTTTTCATTTTCAGTGGAAATGGGCTATTTGTGCAAAGACCATACATTAGAACCCCATTTAAAGACTACACTGTACCCTGCCTGCCTTTCACCTGCAGCTGTGCCACCACCGTGTCCCCTGAACCTCCCAGGGCCCTCAGCCAGGCCCTGTTCTGTTTTGAGGACTGCTGACTGGACATCCCTGAGCCATGGGGTGACACAGTCATCTAGCCTGGCAGGGTCCTGCACCCTCTGCTCAGCTTGCCCTGCCCATGGCCGGTCCACTCTGTGCCCACCACGTGCTGCCCACCTGCCCCACCAGAGACCAGGGCTCTAAGTGATGTCCTAGCCTACATCAGGGGTGCTCAGGAGCCCCCTATGTCCACATCTTGTAGTGCTGGGAGGAGGCCTGGGCAATTCCCACCAGATTCCCACCAGTGGACACCCCCAGTGATCCCTGGCCTGTGAGAGGATGAGCTTGGGGGAAGGTCCCCCATGTGCCTGCAACAGAGACTACCCCAGGAGGGTGGAAGAGAGGGCCCCCGTGCCAGACCCCTGACCCACAGAGGTGCCAGCTCCACACCTGCACCTCTGATCAAATGTGAAGACAGCAGCCCTCCACCCTCACCACTTCCCCCACCTCCTGCTGCAAGAGCCGGTGGGCTGCTCCCTTGCAGTGTACCCGAGGGTGAGGGACACAGGGGACCTGAGTAATGGACCCCAGAGCATCTGGGCTTGGGAGGACTGAACCTCCAAGACCTGGTCATGACCTTGATCCCCAGAATTGGAGTCACAGCAGTCTTCTCTTGCGTCCCTGCCCAAGGCCTAGCAAGGATGAGGGGGGAGGCATGTTTGTGGGACCCATCTGACCTCAAAGTACAGCATAAAGAACACATCTGTTGTACCCTGGTGTCTCAGGCATTGGAGTTGTGGTTCCAGTATGGTCCACGTAAAGCCCAAGGACCCAGGTTCGACACCTCAGACGGGAGCAAAGGAAAAACCAAAATGAACAACTGAATAAAAAATGCTTACTCTCTGCCTGCTGTCAGCTGGCCTTCATTCCTTCCCACTTCCTTTCTCCTGAAAGGAAACAATTTCCACAAAGAGATGGAGGGACTCCCGGGGACAGTGGGGTGGGGAAGGGGCAGCAGAGGGAGGATTGTCTTTGGGGAACCCAGGGTTGGGGTGGAACTGGAGGGCAAAGAAATCCATCCCAGTCATAGACTTGTTTGCCTTTTTTCTCCATTTGAAAAAAAGCTTTACATTGTGGTGACAAAATTCATGGTCACCATTTCTACCCACAGCTCGGGGCATTCAGCATGTGTGCTACCATCCCCACCATGGTCTCCAGAACCTTCTCTCCCCCACCTGGCCTTCCGTCCCCATGAGCAGTGACTTCCCCCACCCCTGGCCCCACTGTCAGTTCTGTCCCAGTGGATGCGTCTCCTGCAGGGACCTCCCGGGAATGGGACACACTATGTCCTGTGTGTCTGGTTTCTCTCAGCACAACGTCCTCAAGGTCCATCTGCCATGTAACAATGTCAAAATGTCCCTCCTTTTTAAAACCTTTTTTTAAACATGAGTTTTTGTGGAAAGTGACACAGTACAGAAATCCCAGTCACCCATGTAGGAAAGTAGGCACCAGGTCCTCTCCCCAAAAGCAGGTGTCCCCAGCATCTCTGGGAGGTAACTGCACGGTGGGCACCCTATAGGGACAGTGCCCACTGATGGTCCTACACCCTCAAGGGCCACATCGGGGGTCCCCCTCCTGAAGGCGCAGGGTATTCCCAAGGTGGGCGTGGATGGGCATACACAGAGGTGCACACACAACACGGGTTGCTGGGGACACCCCTGTTCAGATGACTTCCTGCCCTCATGTGGGTCCAAGTAAATTACTAGACACAACCCCTAGTCACACGACCCTCCCTGGTGCTGAGCTGTGGTCCAGCCTCTGCAGTTCCTTGTTCTATCCTCTGCCCTCCTATTCCCGAGCACCGAGGGTCCTTGGTCACTACATTGACATGGGGTTCAATTTGTCTTTGGTGCTGGTAGAGCTCATGGGACATGGGAGACAAGACCTCCAGGCCTTGGTGCGCCCCGTCTCCAGGCTGGGGGCCAGGAATTTGGCACCTCAGCCTCTGGCTACACTGATAGGACTGCCTGGTCACTTCCTGCTTGGTTTTTGTGTCCTGAGTGTGCGACCAGATTAGGGCTCACCCAGGCAAACCAGGCCACATCTTCCCCCACCCCCACCGTTCCATAGTTCCTGCTGCCCCAGATCCCCACGTCCACAGTGACCTTGGGGGGACCACAGAAGGGTGTCCCCCAGCACACCCCAGGGCAGAACAGTGGTGTCCTCTCACCACTGGGTCGGTTTGGAGTGGCATCAGGTGGGTCGTTTGAAGGAGAGAGGAGCCTCAGTTTCTCCATCTGCCCAGTGGACCTTCTGAGCGCAGGGACGCAGAGGGACCAGGGAAGGGAGACTATGTGGCAAGAGCCTGGTCACACGTAGGGCCTGGCCGAGGGTGGTGCCAGGACAGGAGTGGGAGGGGCTTTGGACAAGAACTTGGGATTGGCATCTCCAGTGGAGCTGCAGCCTGCCCCCTCAGACCCGCGTGGCCCAGAAACAGGTGGTGGCGTGGGGGCCTTCAGGAATCTCCAAGAGCCTCAATATGGGTTGATGGGGGGATGTGACCTGAGGGATGGACTGCAGGGCCAGCAGGCAGTGACCGTTCAACCTGCAGACTTTCTGCTAACCAGGGTCAGGCTGGGGGCTGGGCCAGGACCCTCCTCTCCATCTTACCGGGGGTCTGCACCAGGCCCGCTTCCTCCCCATCACCAGACCCCATGGGCACTTCTGCCAACCTGAGTGTCCTAAGCCAGTCACCCGGCCCCCTTTTGCACACAAGGGCCTCCCCCGGTGAGCTGTGAACAGGGAGGAGGCCTGGCTTAAGTCATGGGGCCCCGCTGACTCCCCTGCAGGGACTCAGGAAGTTGAGGGGCTGGTGGGGGCAGCCAGGAAGGAAGCCTGAGGTCACAGTGGCCAGAGCAGCACCCAACTAGCACCATGCAGACACACCTGCTGCTGCGGCTCCTGGCACTGGGGCTCGTCATGCAGGGGGGTACCCAGGCCCCCAGCATTTATGACAAGAGTGACAGCACAGAGGCAGGCAATGGTGAGTGATCCTGGGTGCCCCCCCGCCCGCCCAGATGGGGGTGCAGGAGCCATGACAGGTGAAGCTGGGAGGGGCCCAGAGTAGGAGACAGGGATCCAGGAAGAACCTCCAGAGCAGCCTTGAGCCCGCGGGACTGAGGGTGTCAGTGTCCTGCCCTGTCCCCCCAGACCTGAGAGCTGGGGCCCGGACAGAGGCTGCTCGGGAGGGTCCTCAGTGCCTTGTTTCTCTGTCCTTTCCCAGACAGAATCCTGGGACCCAGGACCAGCCTCCAAGTGACCCCACCTGAGTCACGCAGCTTCCCAGGCTTGCCCTGTGCCAACGACAGCAACACTCTAGAGCTCCTGGCCAGCACCCGGGCACTGCTGCTGGGCTGGATACCCACCAGGCTGGTGCCTGTGCTCTACGGGCTGGTACTGGCCGTGGGACTGCATGCCAACGGTCTGGCTCTGTGGGTGCTGGCCATGTGAAATTGCCCACCACTGTGCTGCTGCAGAACCTGGAGGCCGCCGACCTGCTGCTGTCCCTGGCGCTGCCACTGCGCATCGCCTACCACCTGCGCGGCCAGCGGTGGCCCTTCGGCGAGCTCACCTGTCTCCTGGCCATGGCCGTGCTCTATGGCCACATGTATGGTGCACTGCTGCTGCTGGCCGCCATCAGCCTGGACCGCTACCTGGCTGTGGTGCACCCTCTGCGATTGCACGTCCTGCGCGGCCACTGCCTGGCCACCAGGCTGAGTGCTGCCGCCTGGCTGCTGGCGGCCACGCTGTTCCTGCCCTTGACGCTGCAGCCACAGACCTTCCGGCTATGTGGCTCCGACCGTGTGCTGTGCCACGACGCCCTGCCCATGGGCGCGCAGGCTTCACACTGGCGGCCGGCCTGCTTCTGCCTGGCGGTGCTCGGCTGCCTGGTGCCGCTGCTGGCCATGCTGCAGAGCCTATGGGGCAGTGCTACGCACGCTGGCAACCAGTGACCAGTGCTTCGGCCCTGCGCAGCGGCTGGCGGCGCTGGTGCTGGCCACAGCTGCCTCCTTCTTCCTGCCCAGCAACGTGCTGCTCTGCTGCTGCACTATGCGCGCCCTGGGCCTGGAGCCGGGGTGACCTGTATGCCGCCTACGTGCCCTGCCTGGCGCTCAGTGCGCGCAACAGCTGCGTGGACCCTTTTGTCTACTCCTACGTGTCGGCGGAGTTCAGGGCCAAGGTGAGGGCCGGGCTGCTGCGCTGGTCATGCGGCACCACGGTCTCTAAGGAGGCCGGCAGCCCGGAGGGGGTCACTAGGTCCTCCGTCCTGCGAGGGGCCAATCTGAAGGCGAGGTGGGGGTGAGGGTGGCCCTCCCTGTCCCCACTGGTGTCCACCAGGACCCTCCAAGTGAGCTGATCTGGCAATGGGGTCTTTGTAGCTCTAATTAGTAAGTTGTCCAACAAGTAAGGAGCCCCCCACATGCCGCGGTACCAATGTCCTTATGAGGACAGACACTCTCAGAAGACCTCGGCCTGGTCTGTGGCCCACCAGAGACGGCGAACGGGATGCCATCAGGAGCCAAGAGAGAGGGCTTCAGCATCCCACCCACCGCCCCTACCGCCCCGACTGCCAGCGTCTCCTCCCCCAAAGTCTGGTTCTGGCTTCCAAGCATTTCCAGAGCAATCCGGGCCCCCCATGCTGCTCCTCAAAGTCTAGAGTCACCCCTCACTGGGAGCCACAGGGCACAGTGTCTGCCGTTCCCTGGCTGTGAGGCGGTCACTGTGTCCCCTGACCTGTGATCTGATTCTCCTCATCGGATGTTAACTCGCTGCAGTCCCCAGCAGGTGGGCAGGGCAAAGCGAGGTGTGGGCGAGGACTGGGGGGCTGCCTTTCTGCTGACCCCACCCTAGGGGCCTGCCACGCCCCCACACCCCCACACTTCTCCTGCCAGGGCAAGCCATGGAGGCAAGTGTGGGAAAGACCACCAATTAGAGAGGAGGGATCCTGATTCCAGCTCTTCATAGGACATGTGTGTCAGGTCTGGGGTGAAGTGAGTGGGACACACGCACGATTCTTGTGTGGGGAGCTCTGAATGAGACCCCCGGGTTTATCTTTGCTGTGACGAGAAATCAAGTTTTCTAAGATGATACCACCACGGAGGCTACCAGCCCTCTGTGTCCTTTCAACATCTTACAAATGCAGGCAGGCCTGTGACTAACTCTGGGTGACAGGGTTCCAAACTCATCCTACTGCACTCGGCAGACAGACAGGCTGCAGGCGAAGGAACAGAACTGGGGCTGTGGGAGCTGGGGGACTGGGGATCCCTGAGGAAGGAAACGAGCTGTCAGAGGACTCCATTTCCCACAGTAACCTTCCTTCCTAGGTTGGGGGGCAATGCTGCGGGGGTTGGACTGTGCTGAGGGACACAGACCTGGGGAGGGGTCTCTGCTGGCCGGGAGAGCTCGCATGAGCAGCACTGGCTGAAATAAACACCTCCTAGGGGACACGCAAACAGAAGGAACAGAGTCAGGTGTTTCCTGTTCTCCTGTCCTCTCAGGTTGTGACAAGCAATTAGGCGACAGCCAAGCTGGGGGGGTGGGGGGGGGGCGGTCCCAAGAGGAAGGCAGGTTAGGCATGTCGCAGGGCTGGGGCACCCTCCAGGTTGCTGGGAGGGGATGGTTCTTTGAATGGGGTGCTGTCCACTCAGCGGCTTGGTGTGGGCATGGGCATAGTCCTGAGGCAGGACACCAGAGGTACTCAGGGCCTAGGGCTTCCCTGTGGTTCTGGGCTGTCAACACCAAATTCAGGGGTGGAGACAGGAGATGCTGGAACTCCTGGGACAAATTTGGGGTCGAGGGCTGGGCATTCAGAGGCCCAGGGGTGCCTCCAAAGGGAGATCAGGATTTTATTTGGGAGCAAGTCAGCCTATTTTGTTCAGAGAGTGCGGGTAGAAGGACGCTGCCTTCTAGAGTGGGTCAGATGTTGAATCTGCTCAGAAATGTCTATTCTCCAGGGAATGTCTGTGCAAGAGGTTGTGGCCAGGGCTGGGGGTGGAACGCTGAAGCACACAAACTCCAGTCACCCCCTTCCCCCTGTTCCTCCTGTCTAGGTGGGCTGACCCCCAGATCTTGACTGTTCTGGGCTCATCTGAGGGCACGGATGTCCTGGGTGCGGGGCAGCTCTCTATCAGTGACCCTCTGCAGGGCTGACAGGGACAGGATGTTGTCAGATGGTGTCCTTCTGGTGGTGATCAGCCATTAGGAGGAGAAGCCGCTCTCACTGTTGGGAGTGAACAAGGGTGCTGTGGATGGCTCAGTGTGGGGCCCTGAGTCCACGTGGCCTTTCCCACAGAGACAGCAGACCTCCATGGGAGGGGACCTGGCCCAGGACCCTGAGCATACCCCAACTCCCAGGCTTTAGTGTTGGGTGAGACCTTTCAAATGGAAACTCCTCTGGGAATTTGCCTCACAGTGAAAGAGGCATCCTTGTAAAGGCAAAAAGCAGGAGGGTGGCAGGGTGGCTGTCACTCCAGATTTCCACTGTGGTCTCAAAGACACAAATCTCCACATGTGGGAATTGCACTAAACACACCCAGGAGAGAAGCGACACATGTATGGGTGGTGGCAGCATCCACATCTGTCTCCTGGTGACACAGTATTCCCACTAGGTGAAGTCACTTGGGACCTGGTATTTTTTACAACTGCATGTAGACCTGTGTGTGACTTTCTCAAAAACTAATTAAAAATCCCCTTCCAACAGGAACAGAAGCATTTCTCCAAGGCACAGGGGACATAAGAGTGGGGACAGGGGACAGAAGATTAGAGCAGGGCAGAAGAAAAGTTAGCAGCTGTGTGCCTGACATCTACAGCACGAGGGTGGGCGAGGAACACACACATGGACACACCTGGTTTCAAAACTGCTCCAGCATTCACGCCAAGCAGACTGAAAGTTTAAGGATGTGTACTGACTCCTAGGTAGCACCACTAAAAATAATGCAAAAATGACATCTGCTGAATGAATAAGGCATTCTAAAACATACTGGATTAGTCCAAAGGTGGGCAGGAAAAGGAGGAAGAGAGGGGATGAAACAAAATCTGTCAACCCTGTATCTAGGCTGCTCGATAATTTTATTCAGTACAGGCAGGAGGAACCCAGCACCTGGTGAAGATGAGGATGGGGGAGGGGTCTCTATTCCAAGGAGCACCCCTCTGAAAGGATGAGGCTCAGATAGACAGAGCCCCTTGAGCAACCAGGTTGGACAAGCACCTAAGCAATTAGTCAACCTGTTGCTTAAACGTTTTGAGTTGAGTTTACTGTAATTTACACCCCCCAAAGACTCACCTCCTCCAGTAAGGCTGCTGGGCTGCCCACTCCCAGCTTCGCCTCACTGAGCCCTGGGGTCTCCTGACCACTATTTCCTCCTGTCCTGCAGGGAACACCTCTGAACTCTTTGCAATGAGACACCAACTTTGGAGCTCCAGTGTTCATCTCAGCACCATCCAGGGGTAGCACCCCGCTAAGTGAGGGTGGCCGGAACTCGTCCCATAACTGATGTCCCCGTATCTAATCGGTTCTACCTCTACCCCATGTCTGGTTAGATTTAGGTGGAACCCACCCCCATGTGGCCTCAATACTATTCCAACCTCTGCTTCTTGGCTATACACCCCTACATTTTCTTGAAGAATATGGAGTGAGTGCATGCCCTGGTGGCCTAGTGGAGGTAACCAACACAGTCCACATACATCCCAAGGACCCAGGTGGGGGCGGGGGGACAACCAAGATGAACAATTAAATAAAAATAAATATATTGCTTCTTCCTCCCTTCCTCTTCTCTCTTCTTGCCTGGCTGCCTGCTTGTCTTCATTTCTGCCTGCACCTTTCCTTTCAAAAAGAAAGAAAGAGGAATTGGGAGAGTCCCACTGCTAACCCCACTGCAAAACCTCCATGCAGTAGCTCCCTACACTGATCTCAACCGTCCTCCTCTTGAATAGTTTTCCTTGCTGCTTTTAATGGACTTCCAACTCTAGTGGGCCTCATGGATAGTCTGGTGTCTGATGTGGGTTGTGGACAGGGTGGGGAGGAGTCAGAAGAGGACATTTTGCTCCCCACAGATCCACAGGCTGACCACTCCGTGAATCACCCCCAGGCCCCATCCAGGTCCAGGATGAGTAGGGGATTTGTGGGTGCGGCCCTTAGCTATCCTCTGCCTCCCGGTCTGGCTTGGAGTCCAAGTCTACCACCTCATGGCTGGCTGCCCGGCATCCAGGGTGAGTTATAGTGGTAGATGTGACATAGAGGCTGGCCTCGGCTGCTCTGGAAGGAAGGGGACTCAGTTGGTTGGAGGCACTGGAGGGGAGGACCTGGATGGCAGGCAGCCCTGAGGGACCCAGGGTGCAGAGATGCGTGTCCCAAAGTAAGAGAACCTGGAGGACACAGAGATCAGAAACAGGGAGATGTAGAAAGGTACAAGGTAAAAGCGAGGACATGTGGCAGGGCTGAGAGATACGGAGCCCCAGACGTGAAGAAATGGAGACAGGGTAGACAGACTCAGGGAAAGAGGCAAAGGGTGGGATCAAAGGACAGAGGGAGGCTGGGGGACAGAGGGAGCCCCTCCATCAATGGGGGAGAGACACACAGTGTAGGAAGAGTCTGCAAAGGAGGAGCTGAGGGCAGGGAGAGAGGTAGAGGAAGATTCACAGAGTATGGAACCTGGAACCTGGTGAAGCCAGGGCGGGGGCTGCTCCCTCAGGTGGGGCAGCAGACTAGGGAAGCCAGGAAGACAAGATACTGGACATGGGGACAGGTAATGGGAGGAGAGCGGACTGAGGGTGGGCTGATGGGCTGGTGACACCGGAGACAGGTGGTCCTCACCGAGGGCACAGTGCCCTAGGGGCGCGGGCTCACGGCCTCCTGCAGGCGGCAGCCACTGTAGACGACGCCACCGGAGCCGCACACTGGGGTCACCGTGGACGCCACAGCTGTGAGCCTAACCACAGCAGGTCATCGTCGCCTACTCTTCCGGGGTAGCCGCGGGACCCCCAGCCTGGGGAGTCAGGCAAAATCTCGGGATCGGAGGAGTCCCACATGCCGCCCGCCCCTGCCACAGGGCATGGGGCTCCCAGGTCTCTGGGATCCTGGATCCCCGCCCAGTTTAGAGGCTGGGAGTTCACTCCCGCCCCGCTGGCCCCGCCCCATCCGTACTGCCCGCCCACTCGCGGGCCCCGCCCGCACAATGGGCCCCGCCCTTTTCTTTGTACGTACCCCCTTACGACCATGCCCACCTGAGTGTCCCCGCCCCCTCGTCACCGCCTCTCCCACGCCTTTGGTTGTACCGCCTACTCACCGCCCTCCCACTCCGCTGGACCCACCCCTTCCACCTACCTAGCGGGGCTCTTCCGCCTCCTCATCACTCCTCTCACCTGCTGGCTCCACCCTTGCCAACTGTGCGCCCTCTCATCTTCAAACTGCTGGACCCCCCGCCCACCTCTCCCACCCACAGGCCGTCTCTGCCTTTCCGTGGGCCCCTCCTCCTCCTCCCCGCCCCTCCCCCCACTGACTCCGCCCCCTACTCACCAACCTCCACTCCGCGGGCCCATTTCCCATTTCAGCAAACCTTCCTACCTCCAAGTCCACAGTGGAACCTCAGGACTTGTCCAAGGTCAAGTGCTCGTTTGCTGTGATATTCATGTCATTGTGTACAAAGACGCTTCCATCTTTAGTAGGTGCCTGTCCCTCTGTAAAGGTGTTACATTGGTGAACCCTGGTGGGGTATGGTTGGGTTTACCACCTGCAGTCCCAAGGACGCAGGTTCGTGTCCCCAATAGGGGATTAGGACTGTCCCCAGTCACGGATTAGCAGGTAGGGTAGGAGGGAAAGGAACCAAGATGAACTAAGTAAAATTAAAAATGCTGCTTCCTTTTCTCTTTAAAGAAAAGCAGCGTTACTGGGGAATTGTGGAGAGCTGTGCCCTGAACCCCTTTCCCCTTAAACCCCGTGATTGGTGCACATTTGTAGGGTGCCATCATCTTTAAAAGCACACGTATTGCATCAGGGTGCAGCTGGCTATTTATATACCATATTTTATAATTATATGTAATTATACACATTAAATGTATCTTTACATATTACAGTACATAATTTACATGATATAATATGAATCATATTTAAAATGCAATTATATATTAAATCATACTAATTACTATATACTTACAACGTTATAGTTAATTTCACATAGTATACTAATTGCACTATTTATAAGAGGCTGCTTTTCAGTCTGATCGACCCCTGTGAGAACTTGTCTTTAAATCCTCATGGGCATTAGTGCTGGGCCTCAATTTGCCTTTCCAACCATCACTTCAGCCCACTGCAGGAGGGTGGTGAAGCTGAATCCTTATGGAAATCCACAGCCCTGCCTTTAGTATACCACACTCCCAGCAAGATGCTGTGATTTGCCATTAGTAATTCACAAATGGACTGTTTCATGGTATCGCAACTGTTTAATGAACTGTTAGGGAAATGTGATCAGTAAAAAATGCCGTCGACTTCCCCTGGAGAGTAGTGGTTGGGCCAACTGCCTCTGAAGGAGTGCACTCCAGTCATTCCAAGGCCTAGGGTTTGCATCCCGAGTGGAGGGTGGGGAACAACCAATGTGAACAGCCAAATAAAAATAATAAAAGAAATGCTTCCTATAAAAAAAAATGCTGTTAACATTGGAGCGGGGAAAGTTTTGTGGTGAGTTGAAGTGTGTTGAAGTGTGCTGACCCCCCAAAATTACACCCAAATTCTAGCATCTCCCCCGAATCTGTGACCGTGACCATATCTAGGAATAGAATCTTTTCTCCAGGGCTTAGGATTCAGGGGGACACCTCACTGTCCCATGAACACGTGAATTCATGACATCAGACTAAGGGTTCCCGGAATGAAGGCCCAGATGTACCCCAAGTTACTCATTCCCAGACCTGCTTCTCCCCTCTGGCAACTAAACGGGCATCTAAAAGGGTAGCATGAGGAGGATTGTTTCTCAGGGACATGGACATGTGTCCACAGGACACAGATTCTATGTCATGTCACACACCATTTTGCACAAATGTCTTCAGATGCTTCCAGAAGCATCTAGTCCTGCTTTGTGACTGCGCGTGCGCTTTGGCCGGGTCCCTGGAGGGTGGAGGGGCTAGAGTGCTGCGCGACTCCCCACCCTGTTCCTACGTGAGGCAACGTCTGTGGAAGTTGATACAAAGGGCCAGGGGCCCCCGTGCCCTTCAGGAAGCTCTGGAGGCCAGTGGATTGCCTGGGACACACAAACCCCTGGGATTGGTGGCCAGAATCTTCTAGCTGGGGGTAGGGGTGGGTATGCAGAGGGACCACCAGAAAATGCTTTTAACTTCAGTTTGTAAGTTGAGCTGGGCCGTGTATCCCTGCTGCTGGCAGCCCACCTGGGTTCACTCAGCTCCAGCACCCCTGCAGGCTCCAAGGAGCAGTGACCTCCGGAACTGCAACCTGTACCCTTCTGAGATGATTGAGTAGCTGCTGGGCAAGCTGTCTGCAATGGGCAAAGTAACATGCAGAAATGAAAGCAAGAAGCATGCAGGGAGAGGAGGAAGCATTTATTTAGTTGTTTGATTGTTCCCCTGACCCCGAGAAGCAAACCCGGATCCTTAGGATGTACGTGAACTGTGCTCCACTGGAGGCAGCAGACTAAAATGCTAGGCCACCAGGGTGCACCTGCCACCTTCCTTTACCTACCCTGTTCACTGCCACTGCTCAGCAGAGCCCAGGAAGGTGCTTGCGGAGCACCCAAAGTGAGTTTAGCAGGGAGGCACGTGCCCTGGGCACCAGCATGCACTTTTACCTTTGCTGTGATGGTATCCTGTTGCCAGAAGGCGGTGACCACAGCCCCTTCCTTGACCATCTAGAAGGAGCCTGATTGCTGCTTCATGTGAAACCCACCCAGCAATCTCCGGTCACTGGCTTGTCCCATGTATGCAGTGAAGAACCTGTCTACCATCCACGTCCCCACTTACCATGTGCAGTGAGGGGCCTGTCTAGGAGACAGCAGTCAGTCCCCATTGGTCAGGCCATTGTTTGGGCCAGGATTCCCTCTTTATCTCACAGAAGCCCCCCAGCGTCTCTGACCGGACCCTGTATTTGTTTCTAGGGCTACTCAAACAGGCACAGACTTGGTGACTTCATAAAAGATTCTCTCGTAGTTCTGGGGTCAGACATCCCAAATCCAGGTGATTTGGGCAGTGCTCCTTCCAGAGGTTCCTTCCCACCTCTTCCGGTACTCAGCTTGTGGCCATGTCCCCCAAACATCACGTCTTCCATGGCCCCATCCTGTCCCAAATCTCACCTGCCCTTTTTTCTTGTAAGGTCATTTGTCACTGGATTTAGGATCCACCCAGATAACCCAGGATGGCAAGGTCCCCGTTCCAAATTAGTCACAGGTCCTGGGGTGGGGTCAGTGGATGTGACTTTGGGGACCCCCATTCTCCCCACTGTGACCCCCAGCACAACCATTGTGAAGACCAGGCATCTGTCCCAGCTCCGAGGACACTTGAAGATGAGTGCCTGAGATGTTACAGAGGGTGGGCTTTTCAACTGGAATGAAAAAGTGACTTGCTCCAATGTAGCACAGGGACCATCCTGGGTGGTCTGAACTCTCGCCTCTCAGTTGTCTCAACCCCCTACCCACACCCACCACAGGAAGCGCACAAAGCGCCCACCACCTGGAACACTGTAAGATGGATGTGACTTGATTTATTTTTTAAAGAGGAAGGTAGGCAGCAATAGGAAGACAGAGGAGGAAGATGCATTTCATTTCATTGTTCCTGTGAGTAGTTCCCCACGTCCCCAGCCATGAACCCAGGTCCTTGGCTGTATGTGGACTGTGCCTGAGCACAGGCTTAACCCCTGAGCCACCAAGATGCACCAGATACTTTATTTCTATTTAATTTTTTTAAAGGCCAGGTGGAAGCAGAAATGAAAGCGAATGCGCAGGCAGACAAGCAGAGGAGGAAGCAGCATTTATTTACTGAGTTGTTAATCTTTGTTCTCTCTGGCCCTGGGTCTTGAACCAGGGATGCTGGGATCTATGTGGACTACGTCTGGTGCCCTTATCCACTAGGCCACCAGGGTGTGCTAAGATACTTTCTTTTCTAATGTAAGAAAACTCATGAACTTACTGGTGTGCCCTGGTGGACTAGTGTTTGAGTCTGTCACCTTTGGTCAAAAGCACAGTCCACATACATCCCAAGGACCCGGATTTGGGAGAAAAACCAAGATGAACAACTAAATAAAATGCTTCCTCCTCCTCTCTCTTCCTGCCTGCACCTTTCCTTAAAAAAACACTCAAAACTTACCAGGCAGGCAGGTCAGGGGTGAACTGGTGTGTGAAAGGGGGACCTGCTGCCCTCTAGAGGCCCTGGGGAGAATGGCAGGCCAGCAGAAGGTCGCTTTGGAGAAGGTTCAGGGATGGTGGGCAGCCGGAGCTGCAAGAAGGTGTTATAAGTGCAAGTCCCTCTATCTGCTCCTTGACCCATGAGCGATGCTTTCCTTCCTGCCCCCCACCCACTGGGAACCCCACCACCTGGGTGCTGCTGACCTGTGGAATGGCCCATGGAGAGCCTTCCACAGCACCCACTACACATGGGTAACTGGGGAGAGTGCTTCCCTGATCCAGCTGTGCTCAGTTGGAAGCTGCTTAAATCAGGGGTCCCCCACACTGGGGACATGAAGCCCGGGCAGGCTTCTGCTTGTGGTGACAGGGATGACAGGCAACATCACTGCTGATCTTGAAGGACCATAGCTCAGGAGCTCCTTGTCGCTAGTGGGTGGATTTTTACCCATCTGCCATCTACCTAGTCACAATGGTGATTTGGGTGCCCGTTGCACAGACTCCCATGTCCCTGTGACACCTTCCCCTCGGGTTCTTCTGGACACTGAAGCAGATGAGCAGGAGCTGCTGGAAACCTCATCTCAGGTAGTCAGGAGGCCTGAATTCAGGATGAGGCTGGTGGCGGGGGTGTAACAGACCCCAATGAGCAGCCTGGCGTGGGCACTAGAGATGGCCTCCTGTGGCCCCATGTTTATGCCCATGATGGGATACGGCAGCTCAGGGGTGCAGAGTTATCTGGGTCCGATAAGGAGCCCCTGGTGAGGGACACACCAAGAGAACAGGGCTGTCAGGCTGACAGGACTGAGGCAACAAGGGTGCAAACTGGAGTGAATCAAGACTTGAGGGAGGTGTCCCCTGTGCCTGTGCGGGGGGACGTGACTAGGGACGCGGCCCTCCCTACAGTCCTGGGTCCAAGTGTACTAGTGAGTCCTCAGTCCAGTGACACTGCAGCAGACAGGCACCGGGGATAGTCCCCTGGAGTAAGAGACACTCACAGGACCCAAGGCCACAGGCCCCAAGGTGCAAACAGCTGGGACAGAGCTCGTAGGCCACCTGGCACTAACCACCAGGACCAACAGGCACATCCCTGAGGAGTCTGCTGTTGGGAAGAGTGGAACATGTGCCCCTCCGACCCTGACAAGGAAATCACGGCTCAAATGCAAATGGTTTTATTTCTAAATACTAAATGAGGCTGCTGCCCAAGAGTGGGCTACTAGCTTAGTGCGTAAAGTGCTGGGTGTCCGAATGTCACATGTGGCCCAGGAGAGTCCTCTTGGTTGGAGACGCAGCTGCAGGGTGATTTGGCACATATGGCTCATCATGTCCAGACAGGAGTGGGTTCTGCCCCTGGGAACCTTTGGGGCTGAAGTACCAGCAGTGGAGGGCGGTGGGGCCGTGGGCGTGCTCCCAGGCCTGCTGGCTGGTAAGTGCTGCCTCTTTGCTGGCCTCTGCTGAGAGCTCCAGCACCTGCTCAAAGCCCCTGTGGGACGACACATGCACAGCCCTTTGCACCATCTGGGTGGCGCTCAGGTTTGGGCTTGGGCCAGGCCCTGCTCTGGGGACAGCAGTCACAACCCCACTGAACACAAGTTACGTGGAGCCCGGGCAGGTGCGATGTGCAACCAGCACCCAGAAACGGCCTTATCTTCCAGGCTGTCCTAAGGGCACAGTGGGGGTGAGTGCCAAAGGAGTGGCCCCCAGGCAGACCCCACATCCCAACGAGGAGCCATCTGCACAGTGACACCCTGTAGGTGTCCTGAGTCCCTTTCAAATAGTTTAGGCATCCAAGGAAGTATCCAGCTGGCCGTCAGGGACTCGGTGGGGGTGGGGTGGGGTGGGGCTGTCCTGGGGGAGACCCCATGACACAGATCCCTGGAGGCGCAAAGTACTGGGAGGAGGACGGAGACTCTGTAACCACAAGGTCCCTCAGGCACCAAGGGGACTGTGACACTGACACAGTGCAAAGGCCCTGTGAGCAGCCGTTATCCGTATTATTTAGTGGGCACGACAAGGAAAAAGTCTGGCAAAGGCACAACAGCTGAGCCTAACAACAGACGCTCTTGTCCACAGCTGCTTGAGTCCACGGACGTGGAACCAGACATGAGGCCGACCGTACTCAGCACAATGGAGGAGGGAAACCAGAGCAGGGATTCCCAAAGGCCAGGCCAGGGACACAGTTTACTCTGGTATGACACCCCCAAAAGTTGGACCCTCACCCCGGGGACAGCTAAACCTTAGCTCCCGCTTGGAGTCTGAACCCATAGGGGCTTCGTGCTGTCCCCTCCCCTGGCCCCCAGCCATGTGGATGGCCCCAGCAGCCCAAGTTGCCTGCCCTTAGAGGCTTGGTACCTTTGCAGCTCCAGGTCTTTGGCCTGGGCAGCGTCCTTGAGCTCGCTCAGCAGTTCCAACACTCTCAGGCTATCATCAGGGCTGCCAACCCCTAGCTCCCCAAGCAGGGCATGTGTGGTCCTCAGCTCCTGCTGTAAGTTGTCTGCAGGGAGAAGGGTCTGCTTAGGGAAAACCCAGCTCTGAAGCCATAGGCCCTACTCTGGGCAGACACCTGCTGTAAGGGCTGCAGGGCTGAAGGCTAGTCCTGACACTTTCAGCAGGGCAGGGTCCAGATGGGGCTCAATGCCAGTGTGGTCCTCCCTTGGAGTGAGACTCTGGATCACTGGCAGCACCCACATCCTACAGGAATAGCAGAGGATGAGGGCAACTGCTTCCTACCTAAAAGCTGTGGCCCGTCTCCATCCAGGTGTATCGACCGTATGGGCAGCTCATGCCGCATGGTGTCCAGAGCCGTGGCAAGCATCTTGTACTGCTCCCTGAAGCGCTCAGCCACAGCCTCGTATGGGCCCAGTAGCTCCACCTGCGGGCAAGGGGAGGTGAGCAGAGGCCCATGGCCCAGAGCTTCCCGGCTCTCCTGGGGAATCCTCCATGAATGGGTGTCCACCTTCTAGCATGTTCCAGGCTGAACCCTCCACCAGATCCCAGGGACCCAGGAGGGCAGGCTTCCCTCTGGAAGCTCTGAGCAGAAAGCCTACCCTCAAGGCTGGGCCCAACACCTGCTTTTCCTCAGACACATGGTCCGTGTCCTCACAGAGATCGGTAATGACTTTTTTCTTCTTTCCTGAGGCCAGGGCTCCCCGTTCGCTGCCAGGCCAGGCTGCAGTGTGTGGGCTAACACCCCTAAGAGGCAGTGAAAGTCCATCCCACACCCCCAAACACAGCCTGATTTGCGACAAGTGGAATGACAGTGAGGTCGCCTAGATGGGCCCTGACCTGACCAATGTCCTTATAAAAGGGAACTGTGGAGGCAGACACGCTCCTAGGGAAGAGGGAGCGTCTGTGAGCCTAAAGAGAGAAGCCTGGGACCATCCCTCCCACACGGCCTTCACAGTGACCTGGACTTGGGCCCCAGAACTGAGAAAGGAGGTATCAGCTGCTTGTGTGCCCGCCCTGGTGGCACACCTCTGTGGGCCCAAGTGAAGGCTGTTCTCTGTCTTCTAGGACCCAGCAAGGATACCCTGCCAGTCAGCTGACCACACAGCCTCTCCCACAGCACCCTGGCCCCGTGACACACACATGCAAGGGGCCCTGCAGGTAGGTGCCTGACATTCTGGCCTTGTCCTCTCATCAGGTGTCACACACCATGTCTCGCGGTATCCAAACCAGCCTGGGTTTGAGCCAGGCCAGAAGGGACACCCGCCACAGATACATCACCCCACCTATACACCCACTGAGACACTCAGACCTCGCCACTAGACATCCACCTCCCGCCGTCAATATTCATGCCTCTCCACTGCATACAACCACACCTCGCACATGCCTTCCCACCAGGACTGTGATCACACTGACCTGTGCATCCAGGACACGGGCCAGCTCCTGCTGCCTCTGTCGGAGGAGAAGTGTGTGCTGCAGCTCGTGGAGCTCCTGTTCCAGCCTCTGCTTCTCCCGACACATCACCAACAAGTTCCTCTCTGCCCTCTCCTCAAATGGGGTCAGACTGCTCTCCATCTGTCGGGGCCAAATGGCTCAGACCAGGGGCTGCCACGAGGGCCCCGCCCCTCGCCCCACAGGAGTGCGGTGCCCTGCTCACTTTCACGGTCAGCAGGGTCAGCAGTAACGTCTGAGACTCCATCATCTCCATCGCCTCCAACAGGTCCTGCAGGGGAAAGCAGGTCTTGGGATCCCCAGGAGCTGGGGACATCGGCTCTCCCTGGTATGGCAGAGCCTAAGTGATTCAGCAATCCCCCAAGGTGCAGGGCACCCCTCAGCTACCATCACCAATCGGAGGGCATTTTGCACAAGTTATTTTGAGTGAGGCCGCACTCACATAACTTTTACTGGCAGACCTTACAAACAGGGTTTTGTTTTTATTATAACTGATGCTAATAGGCATCAGTGCCTTACTATCGATTAGGTAGGGTATTCATCCACAAATAAATAGCATATGTGCATGCCATTCAGGACAGTCCCCTGGGGGTCTTCAGTAGATCCCTGGGAATGGGGGCGGTGGGGTACAAGCCACTAATTTTTTTCTTCTGTTTTTTTTGAGGCTGTGGGAAGGGATGGCCTTGCCACCTGGGCATTGGGGTGACAAGGGCTACTTAACACCCAACTTGGTGTCACCTAGAACCAGGACCCAGAGGCCACAGCCCAGCTGTCCCGTTCCTCTTAGCCCAGGCAGCCAGACCCCTGGGATCCTCACCCAGCCGGGGTGCTGACCACCTAGCCACAGGGATCTGAGTATGTGGGGGAATAGGGTTTGTCCTCAAGGTCCAGTGGGCACTGTGGGTACCCAGCACTGGCTGAGGCTGTTGGACTGACCAGGTCCCAGCTCCTGGAGCACTCACTGGGCTCTTCCTCTGGGAGGTGGAAAATGATGTTGACTCCATTTTCTTCGACATAGTCTTTTCTAACTGTGGTCTCCGCTGGACAGTGCTTCTGTCTGTGGGGAAGGAGCGTTTTACAGAGAGCCGGGTACCCCAGGGAGGTGCAGAGACTTATGGCTGGGAAGGGGTCTGAGGACACACCATTGATGGCAGAGAGATCCAGGTCCGGGGGCGCAGTGCCATGCCCCTCCAGCAGTGTAGACTGCAGGTCACCTTTGTCTGGCTCACCGCAATCTGTGAGTAAAACAAGCAGCCCCCAGGGCTGCTGGTCAGTGGCACTCCATGAAGCAAGCAGCTTTCTGCTGCATGTGCTTCTGCAAATCTGGCTTCCTGTGAGGTAGGGGGAGAAAGGCAGTAGCCCCTGGGAAGGTTCCAGCTATGGACTGAAGACGTGTCTAAGCAGAGTCAGGGAGAGAGGTGTTCTTTAAACGAAGGCACGTAAAGCCTCTGCTATTTATTTTTTTTAAAGGAAAGGTGCAGGCAGGAATGAAGATGAGCAGGCAGGCAGGCAGGAAGAGAGAGGAGGAAGCAGCATTCTATTTTTCATTTAGATGTTCACACTGTTTGTCCCCCACACTAGGCCTTGAACACGGGGGTATGTGGTCTGTATCCTTCGGAGGCAACTGACCTAACCACTGCTCTACCAGGGCATGCTGGCCTCTGTGCTTATTAATGGCAGAGGCTCCTCTCAGGTGATGCATAATGTCTGAGGGTTTACAGTGGATGAGCTGCTGCAGGAATGACCGTACATGGGCAACACTCACTGGGAGCCTCTGGCATCATGATGGGGGAAACACAGGAAGGGACCTCCCACTCCTGTCAACCCTCCAGCTGCAGCAAGCCCAAATCTGCCCATGTACCTAGCTCCCAGAAAGAGATGAGGGGAGCTTGACCCAGCACAGCGAGGACAACCGTTCACCACCCATGGCCCTCTGCACCTCTGCTGCTTGGGACTGGGTCCAGCTTCTTCCCGCGCTCTGGCTTCCTCCCGCTGGTCTTGGGAGCATCTGCCATGGGAGCCTGTAGGGAGAACAGAGGCCCATAAGGGGAAGGTCCCCTTCTCGACCTGCACTCTAGGTCTGCTCAAACAGAGGAAAGGGACAGATCTATACTGTTATGACACTAAACTGTGTCTGCCATATAGGATGCACACTTCCTGACTGGCAGATTGCGGGTCCCTGATCTACAGAATGCTTTTCAGTGTTTGCCAGTCTTCTAGGGAGAACCTATTACCTTGAGCATCAGAAAAACAAAGTTTCTGAACAGATACTGAACAGATAATCACCCAAGTTGACCCCAAAGCAGGCAAAGCATGGAACCAGCGCAGCCGTCAGAATGTAACATCAAAACAAAAAGAAGGCTTGACAAAGAGAGTGATTTTCTCCATTCCCAAATAGTACTGAGTTCTGCCCTCTGCTGAAGGTTCTAGAATGAGAGAGAGGGCAAATGGGAAAGGGAGGAAAGAACTCTAATCTAGCAGACATGATTCTTCATGTAGAAAACATCGATCAGCTTCAAAAACACTACTGATATTAACAAGCACACTTGGCAAGGCTACAAGATAGTCAATTTTAGAAAAATTGATTCTGTTTCTAGCAACAAATAACTTGGGAAAGTGAAATTAAAGGGCAGTACCATGTAATAATTATGAGGGAAAAAAATATTTTATAGCTGTACAGCTACAAAAAATTTTTTCAGCTTGCCCTCGTGGAGCAGCAGTTTGGTCTGCTGCCTTTGGCTGGCATAGTTCACATATATTTCAAGACCTGGATTTGCATCCCAGGTCTGGGGAAATAACCAAGATGAACTAAATAAAATAAAATGCTTTTTCCTGCTCTCTCTTCCTGCCTGCCTCTGCTCCCCGCCTTCATTCCTGCCTGCACCTTTCCTTAAAACCAAAACAAAATCTCACAGAACCGTATGCTGAAAAAAGACACTCTTTGTCTCTGGAATTTATACCTTAGGTTAAAGATGGAAAACAGAAAGAAAAGGAAATAGACACTTTAAGTGTTATATATTCCTGCAGAGACACAGGGATGTATGATCTAGTCTGCGGACATCTGTGACAAATTTCCACTGCCCAACTGGGGAGGTGGAAAACAGGGAGGTCATACATGGGGGAAGTCTCCCGCCTTCCCCTTAATTTCACTGTGACCTTAAAGCTGCTCTAGAAATTAAAGTCCACTCAAAAACATCTGTGAGGAGCCTATCAGTTTGCATAAACGTAAGCCACAACTGAAGTCGTGGGATGGCAAACCCGCTGTCTATCCTACCGAGTAAAAGGCGGGAGTGGAAATGTTTGGCCGAGTCTCCCCACAACACAGGGGCTCAAGAAGCCTTTCCTGATGGCTGTCAGTAACACCTGCTGGAACAACGTGTGGAACTGGGGAATCCGTTCTCATTAAATGTCACACATGTTCTCACCAATCAAGTATCTTTCCCGCTGTGGTTTTCAAAGGTTCCATCACTTTTGTGGTTCACTGAGCTCATCCTCTAACATGGGGTGGTCCTTCCCTCAGGCCCATCCTTCCTTCCCACGGGGATTTGTTAGCTACTGGGGAGCTACGCTGGACATGCAACAGACTGCTCTGGAAAAGAGGGCTGGGCTGAGAAGCAAAAAATTTGGGGTCAGAGCACCCTGGCGGAAGAGTGGTTAGGTTCGCCACCTCTGGCTGGCACAATCCATGTATATCCCAAGGACCCGGGTTGGTGTCCTGGAACCAGGGGAATAATGAAGATAAACTAAATAAATGCATCTTCCTCCTCTCTCTTCCTGCCTGCCTGCTTCCTGCCTGCACCTTTCCTTTCTCTCTTTTTTTTTTTAAAGTTCAGGGTCTCAATAGGGATCATGGGTTTGCAAAAGGAACTCTCAAAGTGTCTAGCCACTCATGAAACCCATGACGCCACTCATGAGACCCATAACAACCCCACAGGCAACTGGACTGGACCTAGAGACAGCCTTGGGGACCAGACAGGCCCGGCTCCTGAGACTTGTCTGGGAACTCCACGTCCAGAACTCCATTCAGAGTTGATGCAAGCATGTCCGTGTTACCTTTTTGGTTTTCTTCTCATACTGCAAGTATCGGGCCTCAATCACGCGTCCACCTGTGAGGACA
Source organism: Solenodon paradoxus (assembly GCA_004363575.1). Taxonomy (NCBI): domain Eukaryota; kingdom Metazoa; phylum Chordata; class Mammalia; order Eulipotyphla; family Solenodontidae; genus Solenodon; species Solenodon paradoxus. The sequence continues at coordinate 97,099 of RJWH01003685.1, forward strand.
TGGCACACTTGTTACCAAAAGACATGTGCAGCCCTTAGAAGTGATGAAACTGTCACTTGAATCGACATGGACAGATCGAGAGAGGATGATACTAAGTGAAATAAGTCAAAAGAAGAAATATAGATCCCAGATGACCTAACTCCAAGGTGGAACATGAACAGACAAAACATAACCAACCCCGAAATATTTGCAACAGAACTGAGGTGACCAAAAGGGAATGGGGTGTGTGGAGGTAAATGGTGGTGGAGCCCATTGGACAATGGGAAAGAATTTGGTGGAGAGCATGGTGTGTTGAAATATGTCTAAGAAATGGGGAACCTATACATTGAAAAGTACTTTAATGCGTGAATAATTACTACAATAAAAAAATAAATTAAAAAAAAAAAAAAAAAGACAATGTGCATGGGGCTCCTTTGCCCCAAGAATTGGTGTGTGGGCCTCCTTGCTCCAGGCAGGATTGGAGACTGCCCTTGCTCCCCTCAGACCCTGTCCTCCCACAGTCTCAACCAAGGGTGAGATGTCCACTGTGCACAGAAATGTATATGGACATGTACGGAACACTGACTGTACACAAGAATGTACCATACACAGTGTCTGGGACACCTACTGTGTACAGGAACACATGAACAGACACTGTACATAGGAACAGGTATAGAGCACCTACTGTGTGTAGGAATGCATGAAATGCCTACTGTGCACAGGAACATATACAAGATGTCCACTATACATAGGAACACACGGAAACAGTTACAATATGCAAAAACATGCATGAAACACCTACTGTACAAGAAACATTTATGAGACACCCACTGTATACAAGGCTCTGCTCTAGTCTGGGGTGGAGCTACCTGGGCCCCAGGAGCTGTGATCTAAGGTCATTAGCTCGGGGCTGGATGGGAAAAGGAAGACAGACACACACCGAGGACTTGCCTCCTAACTCACTGCATAGACACCACCTCACATTTTCTCCCAAATCCCGGTGCCAGCCCACCCACCTCTCACCTCAGCCCTGCTCTGGAGGCATAGGTAGCTCATAGCCTGGTGAGAGCCCGCCGCAGCCCTACAGCACATGAATATGGGAGAAGGAAGCCCACCTGCCCCCACTTCCAGGGTGCTTGCTGCAGCCGTGCAGTGTTCTGTGTCGTTCCACTGTTCTGGCTGCAGGTTGAGTGATCAGACTTGGAGTCTCCCAAGGTGTGACTGGGGGGAAGTTAATCCTAGCTCTCCCACCCAGGAATCCCCCATTCTTCCACAAATAAACTTACTCAAAAAAAAAAATCACTTTTTATATCAAAGGATCAAGAAGTAGGTTCTACCTGTTCTTACCTTGTGCTCGTCTTCCTTTCATTTTAGCACCACCAGGAGTGCCAGGACCCCCGACAGGTTTCCTGAAAGAGAGTGCTTGTTGTAACAGATGATCCTGACTTGGAATGGCTCAACTAAGATGCCTCAACGAACAACGGCTTCTCCAATGTAGGACGATGTGAAAGCGATAGGCATTTAGTGGAAACTACATTTCGAGTTTTCGAGGAGGACATCTGGTTCAATTTCACTGTTCAGTCACACGATACCATCGGCCAGGTTTCTTGTCCAACGGTTTTGCCCGACATGAAGCTGATGTTCTGTCAGTATTCTGGGAAAACGACTTCCCTTCCTGAGCCTCAGTTGTAAATGCAGAGCATGGGGAAAAGCGGTGGGAGGATTATAGAACGTACTTTACTGTCCCAACACACATCTGCAGCAGAACAATTCTAATTAGCGACAGGTCATATTAGGAGGCCGGGCACCATTCCCAGTGCCCTTAAACCTCACAGGAGGCCTTCAAGGCTGAGCGGCGGCGCCATCAGCCAGGTGTTGCACCGGAGCAAAGAGAGGGCCAAGTGTACGAGATCGCCCTGCAAAGAACCTGCGGCCGCGGTATTCGAAATCGCTGTGGTCCTCCCGAGCATGCGCAGAAGCCACCCCCTCAGGGCCTCGGGAACCTGCGCAACCTCCCGGGGGACCCGATTCCAACCCGCCCCCCGCCCTCAGTCCTAGGCCGGGCCGCGTGGCCGACAACCCTAAACCCAGGCCTGCGGCGCCTAACTCACCCAGCACCGCGCCCGGAGGAGTCCGCCATTTTTCCGCCTTCCACTCAAAGTAGGCGGTTGTTGTCCAAGGCCTTGCCCCTCGCCTCAGGGAGCGCCTTTCGGCGCAGGAGGGGGAGCCGCGCGCACTCCGGGGGCGTGGCTGCGGGCGGGTCCTGCGTACGCCCCACCGTCCTCCCTTCGCACTTGGTCTCGCCCACCAGCCTCAGGAGGCGGAGGCAGCGCCCGGGCGGAAGGAGAGGCGGGGCCTCTAGGAGCCCAGCCCCGCGGCATGTGGCGTCACGCCCCCGCCCCGCCCCTCCGGAACCCGGAAGCGGGGCGCGGCGGGCGGCGGGCGCGGGGAGCCGGCCGGACGGCGGCGCGGCCCAGGCCCAGGTGAGCGCCGGGGGGCGGGCTGTGGGCTGTGAGTTGCGAGCTGCGAGCCAGCTGGCAGGGGCTGCCCTGCAGGGGCTGGAGCCGAGCCGGGTGGGGGCCTCGGAGGCGGAGATCCAGGGTGGACACGAGGTCCGGGGGCGCGAAGGCGGGGGTATGGGACAGGCACGAGCTCGAGGAATGCGGGCCTGGGGGTCCAGGGCGGACACGAGCTCCGCAGGCGCGAACGCGAGGTCCACGGCATGTTCGAGCTCGGGGTACGCGGAGGCGGGTGTCCGGGGCGGGCACGAGCTCGGGGGGTCATGGAGGCGGAGGTCCAAACGGACACGAGCGCCGGGAGCGCGCAGGGTGGCTGCGAGTCTGGAACGAGAAAGTGGTGGAACAGTCGATGGGCTTCTGCGGGCGACGTGGAGGCTGTACTGGCGGCTTTGGGCAGCTGCTCTGACTAGGACGTGGCTTAGGGGGTTGTTGGGGGGCGGTCGCAGGAAGCAGGGCTGGGACGGGAGAAGCCCGGAGGCGGGTTGAGGGGCCCCAGGTGAGGGGAGAGGCAAGCCTGTGGATGGACAATCAGGAGGAAGGGATGCGGGAGAACTAGGGCTTAGAAGCACAGGAGTGGACCCTGGGGGCATCTGGCCCGGACGAGGTGGTACTCAGTAAACCCTAAGGTTCTGAAACTACTGGCCTGGTGGCCAGAGGACTTGAGAAGTGGGGACAGAGGGTTGGAGGGAAGATGGGGTTAGTAGTCAAGGTTCGAATCAAGGACCACTCTTTGGAAGGTCCCTGGAAGAAGGGGAGGAGAAGAAAGGAATCCAGTGGCTCCATTTGGAATTTGGGGTGCAGCCCCTGGGGATTTCACGGCTCCCGTTTATCCTCCATTTGTTTTCTTCCTGACTGCCCCCCCACACCCCAGTGCTGGTTGAGTCCCAGCTCCTTCCAGGGTCCATTGGTATTCAGAACCCGTGAAACTGTCCTGCTCTCCTCCGAAGAGAGCAAGGCAGGACTGGCTGGAACCAGGGGTCCCTGCAGGCCAGAAAGTAGCCTCCAGGGGCCCCTCAGTGGGACCGGAACTGGGTTTCAGGAGGGAGGGGGTGAGTGTGCACACACCCACGTGGGCTAAACTGTCACCACCTCCTCCGAGTTGCATCCTTGGACTTAAATGGGTAAAACGACAGACAGGAAATCTGTTCCCTCCAAGCCTGTGCGCTTAACCCAGGCAGCCTGTGGCATGTCCTCCCTTCTCTCCTGCATGCCTTGTGCCTCTCCTGTGGAGGCAAGAGCTGGTGGAGGGTGTAGTGACTTGGCAGTTGGAGGGTCTCAGCTCCTACCTTCCCAAAGTATCCAGTTTCCAGACCCTAAGGCGTCTGGGGTGCCACACAACTGGAATACTATCTAATGGGTGTGACTGTGGCAAGGGCCTTGCACTGGACAGTTTAAACCTGGGTTCATTTCTCTCCTTTTCTGACCTGCAGAGCTTGGTCTGGGGTCTGCTGGGAAAACTGGGGAGAACTGAGCTTATAGCTCATTCTGGATAGCTTGATGTAAAAAGCTCCACCCCCCTGTCTTCTGGTCCCTCTGGACACTCAGTGAGAGCTTCAGTACCTGTAGTACTTCCTTACACTGGAGCGAGGGCAGACAGGCTCTCACATGGAAGGTCCTCTGTTAGGGATCCTGGCCTCAGCAGTCTCTTGGTCTGTTTCCTCACCTGCAAATGAGAGGATTAACTTCAGTTGCATTTCTCAACCAAGACACCAAACTCTCTTGAGAATCTTGGCAATTTGAAGCCCCCAACGGGTGAATCTCCAATTTTGTTTAACTTCCCCGTTCTGTGATTTTTTTTATTCCCAAACTGCCCCATGCACACATAGGATTCTGTTCCCATTACTGCATTGTTAGGCAGGGGGTGGGAGTGTGACTTAGGGAAACAAGGGAACTTGGAGCTCCCCTTTCTGTTTGTAGGATTCATTTTCTGTCCCCAGCAGAAAGCAGATTAGATTGGCCGCTTGCTGTTTCCCTTGGACAGGCCCTGAGTTCAACTGAGCAAAGACTCAGAGTGCTGGGAACTGCTTCCCAGGGATAGAGAAGAGCCCCCATGCCCTGGAGGTGGGACATCCTGCTGGGGCCCCCCCATGGGAGTAATGGAGTTGGGAGTGGGGAGTCTACAAAGCAACTGAGGGGCCAGAAGCCAGGATGACTCCAGGGGGTTTCCAGCAAGTTTCCAGGACAGGTGACTGGCCCCAGGCAGAACCTTGGTGGGTGTGGAGGTACTAAACCAAGCCAGGAGTGGCAGTTCCACAGCAGGTCCCTGGGCTGCTCTGCCCTGCTGCCAAGCACCTTCTGTGAGAGATGCTTTTATACCCAACTCTTCTAACCCCCAACTGGCAGCAAGGGGCCGCTATCTTACCTCCGCAGTAGGGAGACTGAGGCTCAGGCAAATGGTGCTGTGGAGATGGCTCCCTGTGCTTTCTAGAAAAACAAGAAAGGCTTTTTGGTAACCTCAAATTGCAAAGACCTGCACATCCAGGGCACTTTCTCATCTGTGGCACCTGGACACATTAAATCCGTTGTGCTTGGCTCCGGGGGCTTCCCCATGTAATATGTGGCATTGAGCAGATAACAGTAGTGGCTACCCCCTCAGACCATGACAACCCAAAATGTCTCCAGGTGTGACTGTGTGTCTCCAGGGGGCAGGATCAACTCCCAGCCAGAACCAATGCTGGTCTGCCACGACCTCGTGGGTCTAATGTTCTTGGCATTGCTGCCAAGGGCAGGCATGGAGAAAAGAGGCTGGCTGCTCCCTCAGAATCTGGGGTCCCAATAAGAGGAGGGGTATTGGGAACGAGAACGGACAAGGAAAGGTGGGCAGAGGGGGAGGAACTGGAGGTGAGCCCGGCCATCCTTGCTCATGGGGACAGTGGTGCCATTATCTCCATGTCCTTCGTCTCGCCAGTGACCTGGATTTCTGGAGAAACTGTCCTCATTTCAGAACAAATTGTTGCTCCTCTCCCCAGATTAGAGGTATTCAATTCTCTCCTCAGGGGTTCCTTTGGGGGTGACCTGAGCCACGTGGCTAGAGAAGCCAGTTATCTTCCCTGCCTCCACACCACCCCCACCCCTCCTGATGCTGGCACAGCCTCCAGCACAGGCTATCTAGCTTCTGCTCTTGGTGTGTCCTTCTCTTCCTGTGACTTCGCTACTCCAACTCCTTGGGAGAAAAACAACATATTTGGGGCCTTCTGACCCATTCTGGGCCTTCGTGCCCCCTACTCCCTGCCCACCAACCCCTTTGTGCACTCAGTGACCCTGAGCCACTGCCAGGCAGTACTGCCCGGCCTCCCCACACAGCAAGACAGGCCCTTCTCTCTGGCCTGTCCAGACAAAGGGCTATCTGAGAGCTGGGAGCTGGCCATGGCGCTCAGCCTGACACTGGGCCCCTTCATGTGCTTTTCAGCCATTGGGCAGGCCTGTCCACCCTGCCGATGCGTTTGGGCCCACTCATTTCCTAGTCGAGACTCAGCCTCAGCCTGATGAGAAAGAAGTGATTCAAGGGATGGGCCCCCGGTTAGTGGGAGCAATGAATAAGCCCGCAGGTCTGACTCATCGCCTCCAACCCAGTGCTGGGAGGTGTCCCCGCTGCTATAAGCTGACCTGGGCCTGCCCCCAGGCAGCAGCCTCACACATCTGGAGGGCCAGTCCCTGGGGGCTCCTCTCCCATCTGTTGGTGTCTGTCCGATTTCCTCCTGTAAGGCACAGTCCCATCAGCTCAGGGCCCACCCTGACACCTTGCTTTTACCTCACCACCTCTGCAAAAACCTGTCTCCAAGAACAGTTGCTTTCCAAGGTGTTGCGAATGAAGGCTCCCGTAATCGGTCACTGGGATGAGGGGTACAGTTGAACCCCTGCCACTCTGTAAGAAACTGACTTCATTCTAACTTAGTGATGGGAGTTTTGAGAAAAGAGTCATGTCCATAGAGAGTCAGTTCCTCGTTATTTTTGTCTTGCTGACTTAAACACATAACGAGAGATGGGCAGGTTGGCTGTGTCATTATGGAAAGTGCTTCTTTAGGGAATTTTCCAGATCTCCAACATGTCAGGGAGGAGGGGACCTGGGGGGACTTTACAAGAAAGTGTTTCCAGCCAGGCTTGCTGGCCCTGAGCCAGCTAAGGTCTGTACTTGGGGTGCGGTTGAGGGGGGGGTCTGCTGAGCACCTGAAAGGCAGGCCGCAGCTGGGGATAGTGTGGTGGCGCTGGTGCCTCATGAGGCAAGACTGATGGGGCAGGACTCAAGAGTTGAAGGGGGACAGTCTAGATTTGGAACCTGCGATTTTATCTACCGGTGGGTCCCCAGCCACTGTATGGGACATCATCGGGATCCATGGCTGTCCCACAGACATGCTTTTATCGAGCATCAGTGGGAAAAACAAAGTACTAGATTGGAGCCCGAGACCCCTGGGGCTGGTCCTTTTCCTGGAGTCTGCCCCTGCATAGAAGTGGGGGTTGGCAGTGGGGAGCTGAGGGAGGGTGACCTGGCATGCAAAGCATCCAATGGAGCGGTGTCTCCACTAACTGTCCCCCACCGCCTGCCAGTCACCATGCGGCCAGGTGAGACCGGCCTCGGCATCTAGCAGGCGTCTCGTGGCCAGGAGGTCCTAGAGAGCCTACAGGTCAGGCATGCTGTGTGTCTTCATACAGAGTACACCTCGTCCTCTGCATCGGTGACACTTGGGACTGGATGGGGGGAGGTTTCCTGTATACTGTAGTGCTCCACCCATCAGGTCCCCCCCAGTTGTGACACCACCCAACTATCCCCAGACATCATCATGTTCACTAGGGGACGTCACCCCTGCAGTGACAGTGCTGAGATAAGGGTCTGCATCTGTGACAGATGACTGATATCCTGGGATGCTGTGCACATTTAAATATATACACGGGGCTGCGAGGCCACCGGGTTTGCACTGCACAACCCTGGAGATGTATTCTGGGGTCTATTGTGAGTCAGGGCCTCCATTGTAGTTTATTCGTCCAAATAATGTAGGGATCCTCCCATCCCCGGGGTGGGCTGCCTGCTCACTATGGTGAGCTGAGCAGCACCCTGGGCCCACCAATCAGGCACCAATGCCACCCTACCAACCACAATGTCCCCAGTCACTGCCAGTGTACCTTGGGGCCAGGCCGTCTATGGTAAACCCCACTGTGATGGGTTCAGTCCCAGGATTCAGTGACAGCTGGCCCAGAATGTATCAACCCAGGCTTCCCCCAGGGACACCTCTACCTTACACTTTCAGGCCCTCCAGTCTGGCTGGGAGGAACCGGTCAAGACAGGGCAGACCTGGCATTGCAGAACCTGGGCAGAGGTAGGCTTTAGGGCAGGAGGATTGGGCCCCTGCCCACATGAAGACCCAGGCACAGCAGATGGGGGTGCCAAGACTGGGGGCAGGAGTACCCCCAGTGGCAAGTGAGAGTGGATGTGGGATTATGATTGGCCTGGGCCATCGCTAATAGCAGTGGGCCTGTGTGGGGCCGTGGGGCTGTTCTGAACCAACCATTGCCACACGCCGCCACACTTGTGATGGAGCGTGTGGTGCATGAATTCTTCCTCTGTGAAATGTGGAAGAGGCAGTCGGGCAGAACCAAAAGCACCACATTCTGTTTTGTTTTAAGGAACGGTGCAGCAGGAGTGAAGGCGAGCAGGCAGGTAGGGAGAGGGGGAGGAAATAGCTCCTTATTTAATTGCATTTCCTGGTGGTTCACCCCCACCATCCCCTCTTGTGATGTGCATGGACTGCTGGGTGGAGGGCTTTGAAGTGAAACCCAGTGGGCTGCTGGACGGGGTATTATTGAGGAGACAGAGTGCTCTGGAGAGGAGGCAGCCAAAGAATTGGGTTGTAACAGCTGTCTGCTGAGAGCCTGGAAAGGACTGAGGTTTATTGAGCAGCCGCTGGAACTAGGTTTGGAGCTAGGGGACCCCCCACATTGCTGGGGGGTCCACAGGGACACATCCCTGTACTCAGGCTGGCACAGAGGCCCCTGAGCCCCTCACGGGTCCCACTCTGCCAGGGTCTCTTGGGATTCAGGGCCCTTGTTTTAGTTCTCAGGATGACTGCCTACTGAGGCAGGCATGATCACAGGCAGGCGGTGCCTTGCAAGGGTATCACTGGTGACTCCCCACCTGGTCAGACCTTCCTCCCCGCAGATCATTGGCCATCCTGCAAGGACCTGGGTCTGACAGCTACAGCCCACCCAGTCGCCCCGCTGTCCACCTGCCTCAAGCCCTCTCTCTAATGTCACTGTGTCCCCCTCCACCCAGGCGCCCCATCAGCTCACTGGAAAGTCCACACTGCCTCCATCCGCACTTGGGAGGAGGCCCTGCCCATCTGACCTCCCCATCCGGCCCCTCCCCCGCCGGCCACACTGGTCCCCTTGTTCTGAGACCAGACCGACTGCCCTGCGCTGGCTCTCACCACCCCGCCTTCCCATCACTGTGTGGCCTCAGCAACTGTCCCCTCAGAACATTTCCCCACCCTGCAGGCCAAACTGACTGACCTGCCCTGGGCACTTCTGTCCTTGACTTCCCACTGAGGCACCACTGATGTCTGGCAGCATCGTGCCCGGCAGTGGGGCTCTCTGGTACCCTGGACATTGTTGAGCAGCATCTCTGATCTCCACCCACCAGATGCCATTAGCCCTCAACCACCCCAAAGGTGATGGACAACAGCTAGTGCCCCTGGGCAGGCAGGATGCCCTGTGAGAATGCTGCCATCACACGTGACCCTGGACGACTTCTTTGCAAGCTCTCTTGCTGTTGGAAATGTGTCTGTGCTCATAGGTGACTCGTCACACTCCCAGGAGGCTAGACACCTCCACACTCATCTCCTGTGCCCTGCACTGACCTGACCAGGGGGACACATTTGTTAGATGGACAAAGGCAGTCTTGGTGGGGACATAGCCCAGACCCCTGGTAGGAAACTGGACCTGGAGGAAAGATTTGACCCTGTGTCGGCTTGGACTAGCCCTGCCAGAGACCAGAAAGCGTGTTGAGAGACTTAGGGACCAGAAGTCCCGTTCAGGCTATAGTGCAAGCAGTATTTGGGATGGGCTTCTGCGGGCCTTCAGAGGAGGCAACCCGACCCAGCCTGGAGCACCCAGTGTCCCCTGATTTCCCAGTGACCCGGTGTACCAGCTGAACAGAGTACCCCAATCATCAGGGATTCCTTCTCGCTCACTCCTGAGACCACAGCCCCAAGCAAGGTGTCTGCAGGCCCATGGTACCCTCCAAGGACCCCAGGGTTGAAGGAGTGTCCCTGCCTCTTCCAGCTATGAGGGGCTCCCTGACCTGTGCCATATGCCCCCCAGTCCAAACCTTGTAACATCCTGTGGCCCTGAGCTGCTGCACATGAGAAACAGGCTTCTCTTGGGGTTGTTTCTTGTCGTGCTCGCCTCCCCGCCACCTACCCGTGACCGGTCTCAAAACCTCTCGAGGACGCACCACAGAGCGGAGCCGCTGAGTTCTGAGAGCCTCTGCCCCACCAATGTGTTTAGCTTCAGAATGATTTCACCCGAAAAACATGTGGCCTCAAATTATGGCCTTATATAAACGAAGTGACACTGTGCTCTAGAAGCCCCACCGCCCAACTGCAGAGAATTCCACCTCATTAGCCAAACCAATGGGCACAGCCTGGCTCTGACCCGCACGAGACCCTGGCCCAGCCTGCGTCTGCCCCCTGGCCCTGCCTGCGTCCGCCCCCCTGCCCCCTGGACCTGAGTGTGGTTTGCCTGCCCCTTTCTCTGAGGGCTTGAGAGAAAGGCCCCAGATTGGGTTTCACATCTGACTGTGAGGAGGACATCAGGGTGTTGTCCGCAAGGGCTTTTTCATTGTTCACTCTTCAGGTTTTTCAGCGGAACTTTTCCCCTTTTTTTGGCAGAATACACGTGTCACACAAGACTTCACTTTAGTACCGTCAAGTAGATTCAAAATTATGTGTAATGCCCACTTCTCTGGTTCCAGAACATTCCATCCCCCCACAAGGAGCCCTGTCCACAGAAACATCCCTCCCCCGCCCCTCCCCAGCCCCTGACACCACAACTCTGCGCTCTGTGGATGGGCCTGTTCTGAATGTGTCACATCAGGGATCACACCTTGGTGTGGCCTTTGTGTCTGGCTTCTCTCATTAGCTTGAGGTTTTTGAGGTTTGTGCCCGTGGTGGCGGGTGTCAGGGTTTCACTCCTGTTTGCTCTGTGTGGTACCCATGGTGCCATGGAAATGCTATGAGCATCCTTCATACACTGATGGGCATTTTGTATGTACCTCCTGCTCTTTTTGGACGTGCGGGGATTTTGTATCTGTGGCTCGATTCTATTTGGTGAGGAAGTCAGCTCTCCTTATGGGCTCTGTGGAGTTGGAGCCTCTTGTTTGGGGAGGGCTGTGTCCTCTGTCCACATCATGCACATTGGAGGCAGAGGGGTCTTTTAGCCTCGGGCTTGGAACCAGGACAACCCCACGTTTCCAGATGCAACTGCCCCACCCCGAGGACCTGCCCAGCCCCTAGCCCTGGCTGGCTTCCTTTCCTCCAGTGAATCCAGGCCTTAAGCCTCTACTTTCATAACCACTTGTGGCCGAGACTTTCAGCCACAGGGCCACCCATGTCCAGGGCTCTGGCCGTTAGGCTCAAGGAGGAAAGCATGCTCAGAGACCGGAGAAGACAGCCATGCCTGTCCATGAAAGGTGCCCTGTTTCATGACAACAGTCCTCAGAACTGCTGGCCAGGCCATGTGGGAGAACAATTTAAATATGATGCCTTCTCTTTGAGGGGCTTCCAGTCATGCAGAGACCGCCCCCCTAATAACAGACACTCATATGCTTGCTGCCCCTTGTTGGTGATCTGGGACCCCCATCGACCTCCCCCCAAGTTCACATCCTTCTAGAACCTCAGAAGAGGGCCTTGATTGGAAGTGAAGTCTCAGTTAAAGATCTCAACATGAGCCCTCTGACCCGAAAGTGATGTCTTTGGGGGAAGGGCATGGCGGACATGAGGAAAGAGGAAAAGGACTGTGTCCACACCTGGGATGCCCTGGCACAGGGCTGGGGCTGAGACCCTTTCTCCCTCCCAGCCTCCAGGAGGAGCCCTGCACACACCAAGACCTGGATTTTCCATAACTGCAAGTACGGGTTTGTTCTTTGAAGCCCCCGTGTGTGGTACTGATGACCATTGAACCCACAGGTCCCCTCATGCAGGTTTTCTCATGGACAATGTGAGCTTACAGTATGGACGAGCAGAGGGCAGGCCTATAGGTTTTTTCTTACAATTCTCTTAATGTTTCCTTTCCTTCCGCCGACTATAGGATAAGAAACAGCACATAATACACAGAACGTGCAGCATGTTTGTTCATTAATTATATGTCGTGAGCGAGGCTCCTCAGCAGCAGGTGTTCGTATTAAGTTTGGGGGGATTCGAAAGTCACATGCATGTGAATCCACATTGTTCAAGGTCAGCGTACTGCATTCCGGCGCCCCAGGCAGTGTATTCCCTTCCCAGTAACCCGCTGTGATCAGGACTCAAACTTAGAAAAGGAACGGTGGGGGTACAGACAATGCGGGACTGTGTGGATGTAGCCCACGGGGGCAGGCATCACCAGAGACCCAGCTGTACCAGAAGCATACTTGGATCAGATTCCACACTAAGCAAAAGGAAATCGGTGAGAATCCATTTTGCCAAACCTGACGAAGTTCACTACGAGGGGCACGTCCAAAACTATAAGCTAAATGGTCTCATTTCGACAGAAAGCAGGCAGGACCTGAATGGCTCAGAGAAACCATGGTCTCTCCACAGGCCTGCTTCTGTAGACCCAGCCTTCTGTGGGGTCTAGTGACAGGACACCCTTTGTGCCCACGGATGACCCAGGGCAGAGAAAAGACTCCCATTCGGGGCTGGGCAAGATGCTGTGAGGCAGGCACTCCCAGGAGTCGCTCGGGCAGAGTAGAATGGGGGAGCCGCCAGGACAAGATTGATCAGGGCTGGATAGAGGTTTCAAAGTCAGCCTAGCATCATCTAGAGGATGGGTGGGTTGGTGGGTTGGTGGGAGACCCAGCAAGTCTGTGGCAAAGGCCCAGTCGCTATCCGGTGGGGCTGCATCTCAGGCTAAGAGACCCAGACACTATGGTGGGTGGGAGATTGTGGGCAGCTTCCCCTGATCAGACTGGAGGGGATGTAAGGTGTGTCCCATGAACCTGGACCTGGCAAAGTGGCTGGAAGTGGAGGCTGAGGATGGCCACAGAGGGGAGGATGGGGGGGAGGTGTCCCTAAAGACGAACCTAGAGTGTTGTCGTGGGCACCCGAGGGCTCTTGCTAGGACCCCCACTTCTAGATAAGCTGCCTTGGGCCCAGCGATGGAGAGGGGCTCTCCTGACCACCTTGAGAAAGGGGCCACTCTGGGGACACGGTGGCAGCACACACACCGGGGTCAGTGTGAGGAGCAGAGGACAAGCCCTTCAGGCTAGAGAGGGTGAGCAGGTCTCCTGGTAGTACCTTCGGGGTTGAGATGCCTTGGAGGCAGTACAGGGGGGTCCCTGAAGTGGGCAGGCCCAGGGACACACCATCCCCAGAACTAGGACAGGTATGTGGCCAGGCAAGGCTGTGACAGCATGTGGAATTGGAGGGCGGTGGTTTCCAGGTTGCTGGGGTTGGCGGGGCGGGCAGCGTGGTGGGTGGGTAAAGGCAGGGCAGGCTTTGGGCTGCTGGGAATGAAGAAAGAGGGAGCAGGCTTTGCTAGGCTGAGCTGGAGGAGGGGTCATGAGTGTGTCTGGGATGTTTCTAAAAGGACCAGGAAGGGGTCCACAGGGGTGGGTGGGCAGGAGGGCTACGAGTTGCCCCTCTGAGTGGAAGAATGTCCTAGATGCCCTGGGTACCCCTGGCATGGCCCCACCCCTGTTTCGACTGCCCCTCCACAGCCTGCCTTGAGCAAGCCTTATCTACTTCCTCCTGGCCTAGCGTTGTCCCGTGACTGCCTTGCCCCACCTCAGCCCAGGGTCTCCATGCTGAGGCCCAAAGGATCTCTCCAGGGGCCCAGAGCTGTGTGGTGACCCATGGGGCAAGGCCCCCAGGGCACAAGATGGCCCTAGAGGACTGTGTGGGGATCCAGCGTCTATGGGGGAGAATGGAGCACAGTGTGATCTGTCCACCATGTCAGGCAGCATGGCCTGGAGGCAGTCTACCACACCCAGTCCGAGAGCCGCCTGCACCCCCAGAAGTGTTAGTACACACAGCCCTTCTCTAGTTGCAAACCGTCGGCCCACCAGGAACCTAGCGGACACGTATGTGTGATCCTGCCTCAGGCCTGTGCACCATGCAGGCATTTGTGTGCATGGGGTGGGTGTGCCCCATTCAGCTGCATACGTGTCTGTGCTTCTGCCTGTGTGCATTTTCACACGAGTGTGCAGTGTGGCTGTGATGTCCTGGGGCAGCTGGGAGCCACCGTGCCCTGCATCCAGGTGACCTCTAGGACTGATGGACTGCCTGCTGGCCCGCAGCAGCCTTGGCATGGGTATGGGGTTGACAGTGGGTGGGCATCCATTCACACCCTGGCCCCCTTCTGACCGTGCCCCTTTCTGCTCCAGGACGCGCCCCGACCCAGAGGCATGCTGAGGCTGCGGCCGGCAGGATGAGTGTGAACGAGGCAGGCCGCCGGGGCCAGGCCTTCCTCCTGCACATCTACCCGCAGCTGGCGGGCGGCCAGGCGCAAGCCTCATGCTGCGTGCCGGCCACCAGGGACAGCACCTCGGCAGATGTGATCCAGGACGCCGTGGCCCGTCTGCACCTGGACAGCGGACGTCACTATGTGTTGGCGGAGGTCAAGGAGACAGGAGGTGAGGAGTGGGTACTAGAGGCAGGCGATGCTCCTGTGCAGCGCGTGCTGCTGTGGCCACGGCGGGCCCAGGACACACACCCGCAGGAGGACGGCTACTACTTCCTGCTGCAGGAGCGTGATGCTGACGGTGCTGTCCGGCACCTTCCACTACCGCGTGTGGCCCAGGCCGCGGCTGCCCGGCGCCTGGTGGAGCGTGGATTGCTGCCCCGGCCACAGGCCGACTTTGATGATCTATGCGACCTGCCGGAGCTGACAGAGGCACAACTGCTGGGTGCCCTGCGGCACCGCTTCCTGCAGCGGAAGATCTACACCTATGCTGGCAGCATCCTGGTGGCCATCAACCCCTTCAAGTTCCTGCCCATCTACAACCCCAAGTATCTGAAGGCCTACGAGAACCAGCAGCTGGGCAAGCTGGAGCCACATGTGTTTGCGCTGGCCGACGCTGCCTACTATGCCATGCTGCGCAAACGTGTCAACCAGTGCGTGGTCATCTCCGGGGAGAGTGGCTCTGGCAAGACACAGACCACCAACTTCTTAATCCACTGCCTGACCGCCCTGAGCCAGAAGGGGTTCGCCAGCGGCGTGGAGCGCACCGTGCTGGGCGCCGGGCCAGTGCTGGAGGTGAGAGGCATAGAGGCAGACTCCAGATTGGATCGTGGTCTGCGCGGACCCCCAACTCCCAAGTGGGTGGGGCAGGACCGCACTAGCCCCGCGTAGGACAGGTGTAGCGCATGCAGACACCTGACCTCCAGAGCGCTGGGCTCGGCCTTGCCACCCTTTCTTATGCCAGTAGCATGGACGTCTGCCTCCTGTTGGGCACACCTCTCCCACATGGAACCTGGTTCATATTCGGTGCCGATGGTACTGGTTAATCTATGAGACACCGGATGTGGCAGAGTCCCTGTCCCCGGAATTGTGAGGCTGACAGAGCCGCTGGGCCCCATTGTGAGAGGGGACCCCACTGCACCTCACTGGGATGACCCAGGAAGGTCACAATCCAGAATGGGAAGTGTGGTTTCTACTGAGCACTATGGCTCTTCCTCCATTCTGAAGTGGAAAGTCCTGAGTCAAACATTATAAGCCAGGGACCCTGTATGTTCTCGGTTCCCTAGAAATGGGATCCCTGCCTCTCAGGGCCACACAGGAAAGCAGTAGGCTTGGTCAGGGTGGGAGCCGGAGGAGTGAGGATGTGCAGGTCTCACAGAGGAGAGCCGTGAGACCGGGTACGCAGTTGGGATGGGTGTCATGTGCAGGCTTTGGCATGGGGGCTGCCCTGTGGGTTCGGGGACCCTGAGTCTGAGGGTCGGACAGCAGTTGTGGGTGTGGGCCATGGTCTGGCTTCCTGTGGCAGGCTGGTTGACAGGGACTACCATCCCTGGAAGGAACAGCCAGGCCTCAGGTGTCGGCTGTCAGAATGCAGCATTCTTCTTGGATGATCACGCTTTGCACAAGAAGCAGCTTTGGCCAGCCCAAGTCAGCCCAAGTCAGCAAGCCTGGGTGCATGCCCACAGCGTGCACTCGCTGTGTTTGTGTCACGTTTATTAAAGCACGTGTGTTGTCTTTAGACACAGTGTCATCACACTTAACAGACTATGGTTCAGCAGAAATGTAGCTCTTTATCTGCACTGAGAAGAAAAAAAAAGCATGCAACTTGCTTTTTCGGGGTGGTCTGCAGTTGAAACCCCAGCATCCCCCGAGGTTCCTCTGAGAACAAAAAGGCCTGATTGACACACTGCTGAAACAGCCATGCCCATAGATCATTCTGCTTGGTTGGGAACAGGACCGGCCTCGGCCTCGAGTCCCTTCCTAGCTGAGGGCCATTTGGTCCTGGATGAGGTCTGTGGGCCTCCGTGACTTGGACCATAGCTGGGGGACTTCAGAAAATGGAAACTTAGCCCTCACAGTCTGAGGCCATTGGTCAGAGTCCAGTTCCCTGCTCTCTGAAAGTATAGTGTCCTCTTTGGTGGGATTTGGTAGGTGATTTGGGTGGGGACTGGAGCACTACTACCATTAATTTTTTTTTTTTTAAGTAAAGGTACAAGCAGAGACATGAGCAGAGACAGGCCGGCAGGAAGAGAGAAGAAAGAAGCATTTCTTTAGCTGTTCCTCTTTGTTGTTCTTCTGGTCCCAGGTCGCAAACCCAAGTCTTTGGGATGTAGTAGACTGCTTCTGGTGACCTTCGCTCTTCAGCTAGAGCATGTCTTACCATTAGTTTATATGGAGAAATTGGGGGCATTCCCAGACCCAGAAAACCAGCTACAAATCACATGAGCTATGAGGGCTCTCCTTTCAGATATGAGGAACAATTGTATCCTGGTATCATAGACTCTAGGGGAGGGTCCTCTTTTCTTGCCCTGCTTCTGGGGCCTCCTGGCATCCCTTGGCTCATGGCCACATCCCCCCATCTGTCATCACATGACTTTCTTTTATGAGAAGCAGTCATTGGGTACAGCCCCCAGTCCCAGCAGCCTTACCTTAAATGACGCTACAAGAGCTCTGCTCCTAAGTCAGGCCATGTCCCCAGGTGCTGGGGGTCTTTGGGGACACGGCCACAGCGGCTCCCTCCAGGTAACTTCTGGACATATCTGGTGCCTTCTTGCTTAGAGCCACCCCAGCTCAGCCTCTGTCTGGAGGTTGGTAATCCTCCCACATTCACCCTGAGGAATTCTGGCACATTCTCCCAGGGCCGTTAGTCAGCCTCACTGGCGGGCGTGTGCACCCTTGAGTCAGAGGCCTGGTCTCGCCTCCTTCTCCCTCCAGCCCAGCAGCAGGAGCTGGCAAGGCCCAGTCTCCCCAGCAGTTGGCAGTTGCTGGAGGGCGGTACCCATGTCGCCTCCAAAACGGGCTTAAAGAATATCCGTGTCATAGCTTTAAACATACTCCCTGGGTCACCATTTGTGGAGAGAGAGGGTTGTATGCAGGGCCGGACCTGTCATCTGGGCCATCTTGTCACTGCTGGGGCCTGACAGCATCCCTGGCCCCCACCCAAACATGCTAGGGGCACCCACAACCCCCAATTACTGCACTGAGAAACGTCTCCACGTGCTGTCAGTGTCCCAGAGGGCCAGAACCCCCCACGCCAGTGGACTGAGGGTCACTGTTCCTCTCTCCTGGTGAAGAGAAAGAAGATGCTGAGGTACTCAGTGGACCTCGCTCCTGCCCACTCTGTTACTGAGTCATTGCCCCCCAATGTCCAAGGCTCACTCTCCCAGACTTGTTTTGAGTGCTGAGCCCCAGGCCCCCTCTGGAGCCTGAAGGTTTGTCAGAAGATTCCCTGCCCCTGTACCCAGAATTATGCAGCCCTCTGTTAGTCTCTCACCAGATCCACAGCACCCTGCTGTCAAGAGTGCCTGACACAGGCGGAGGCCAGGACAGCACCCCGAGCCGCCATGCAGGGCAGTCCTGCCTCCTACATCTCAAGGAAGCCAGTCAGGGTAGCTCTCGGCTGTCTGCCTAGGTCCCCACCACTGACCTCTGTACTGGCTCCTTCTGTGGGGGTGTCCTGGGCATTGTGAGTGCTGAGCAGCCTCTTACCCCTAGTTGTAACAACCAAACATGTCCCTAGACATCAGTGTTCTGGAGGCCACTCTGCCCTGGGGTCCAGCCATTGCCCATTTCAGGAATGACAATTTACAACTGGCCCCTAAATCAGTGCCTGCCATCCTGGGCTGACCCGCTGTTCACTTTCCGGCAACAAGAACGAGTAGCCATTATGCCTTCAGGTCCCCTGGCTTCAGGGACCATTCATTGCGTTCAGAAACCGGGAGGCAGTGTCCTGGGACTGAGGTCACAGGACTATAGATCAGGGCCTGAGGGCTTTGCTTGCCTCATCATCCCAGGTCAAGAAGTCTGAGTTTAGGGCATGGGCAGGGTGGTCCCCCTGGGACCTTTGAGGCAGAGTCTGTCACAAGCCCTCTCCTGACCTCTGGGGCTGCGGCTGTCCTTGGGGTTCCTGGGCTATGCCTACATGACTCCCTTCTCTACCTCTGGCTCCACACGACCTACTCCTTTGTGTGTCTCTGCATCTCTAATCTCCCTTTTCCTCTCATAAGGCTCAACCCCCACCACCACCCCCCAAATCTAGGCTGAGGTCTTGCCAGCTTACTTAATCGCCTCTGCAAAGACCCCATTTCCAAAGAGGATCACATTCTCAGGGCCACATGTCAGAGCCTGTCTGTCTAGGGCAGCAGGTCAGTGTGTTATAGGTGAGTTCCTGGACCATGCCATCTGTGGCCCCTACACTCCTGGTAAAAGGTCTCTTCCCTCACCTTAGCCAGGGTCTTGGGGTAGGCACCCATATGTAGCACCCAGACTTTTCATCTCAAAAGGAGAAGTTGAGCTGTTCTGAGGTTTGAGTGTCACTGGGCCCCCCCTCCCTTACTGTGCAGCTCTGACCAGAAAACAGGAAGGGGTCGCTGTGGAAAGAGCCTTCCAATCAGCTAATCTGCCCACGGCTGCAGCAAGCTGTGACTGTCATCCTTAACAAGACACGGCCCAGCCAGCTGCACCCGCCCTCCCTGCTGCCCCGCGGGCCCCCTGCATGCACATGGCTGGTCCTGGGTGCCCTTGGGGGCACCCAGCAACTTCAGATGCCACCCCTGAGGCCTCGGCCACTGGCCTGGCTGTGAGAAGTCCTCCGACCATGGCCCTCGCCCTGGGCCCACAGGCCTGGGTCATACTGCTCTCTTTTCTGGACGTTGCCAAATGCCAGTGGCGTTCACCAGCGTTCATGCGCAGGGTTTTCATTTTGAAAGCAGAAATGAAACTGAGACTCTGCTGGCCGGCAGTTTCCCAGGCAGCGGAGGCCGCTGTGCTCTCTGGTATAAGGCCTCCGTGTGGGTGTTGTGACGATGCAGGGAGGGGAGGTGACACTCTGAAGAGGCTGGTAACCTGAACAGTGCAACATAGGACCAGGGGTGCAGGAGTTTGCTACAGCCCCTAGCCCACTTCTGGGGGACTGCGTAGCTTGTCCCAGCATCAGGATCAGTGCTCACCTCGGGCCTCTGCACCACCTTTGGGGACCCACTGACAAGCCTCCTGTAACCAGACTCCCACAGCTCCCCTCCCTCTGGCCACCAGTTCTGTTCCTGCTACTCTTTGTCACCCTAGGAAGGTCACCTCGACCTGCAGCATCATGTACCCTGACCTTTGCCCTCAGGAATATTGGCGCAGGCCATGTCCGTTCTTCCCGCCAGGCATAGGCAGGCCAGTCTCTGCCCAATCTTGGAGGCTCACAAGCAAAGTTTCTCTGCTGTTAGGCTTTGTGTTTAGGAGTTTTACTGAGATGTCATCCACGCATTTAAAATGAACAGTTTGGTGTTTAGCATATAGTACCTCTTCTGGTTCCAGAACATTCCATCTCTATAAGGATCCCCATCCCTAGAAGCACCCCTCCCCTCCCCAGCAGATTCATGGTGTCACCATGTTCTGGACATGTCAAATCAGGGATCACACCTGGTATGGCCTTGGTGTCTGGCTTCGCTCATCAGCATGAGGTTTTTAAGATTTGTGCCTGTGGTGGCTAATGTCAGGGTGTCACTCCTGCTCACACTATGTGTATCCATGCTGTGGTGGACATGCCGTGTGCCTTCCACCTGTTGTCTCAGGACTTCAGTCCTTTGTTGCACTGAGTCTGTGCTGGGTTTTCTCTTGGGCCCCAACTAGGCTGCCATTCCCCTCCATGGAAGGTGAGGGGCTGGCTCACTGAGCCCCTGGAGTCTCCATTTGACCAACCTGAGTGGGCAGAGATGTGCAGAACCCTGGGCAGCAGCCTCGGAAGGACTGTGCATGTCTCCCACCCCCTGGGTCTGTACCTGCTGTGTCGTGGGCAGCCCAGAGGCAGTGGACAGTGCGTGGTGCAGGCCACCAGCGCTCTGGGGACTAAAGTGTTCACGCCTGCTCAGGCACTGGGCTTGGGTGCTCTGTGGTGTAAACACCCCAACCCCAAACATCAGAAGCCCAGCTGCAGCCCCAGCCGAGTGCAGTGGTCCAGAGCACTCGCAGCTGCACTCACCCTGCCCTGCGTCTTCACTCTAGGACGTGAGTGTGGAGGAACAGCAGCATAAAAAAGTGGCCGAGGATAGGCCTAGGGGATGCTCCTGGGCATGGATCCTGTCATGGGGGGTGGAGCTCAGGATCAGGGTCAAGGGAGGGAAGGCACTGGGTCGGCATTTGTAGCAAGCGTGCGTCTGGACTGTTTTTTGCCTATTTTTCCTGGGTTTAAGGACCCCAGAGGCTCCTGTTGTGTCTGCTCTGCATGAAGGTAGAGATGTTTTGGGGTGAACATTCCTCACTTATTACATTGGGAACTAGAGAGTAGGGGTGTCTTAGGCTGTGGGGGGGGGTAGGGTGACCAGCATGGGACAGCTGGAGGAAGTGGGACATCATCTGTGCCCACCAGTCAATGCCAGGACTGGACTGGGCACAGAGGCCTCCTCAGGGCCAAGGCTGGAGTCTCTGGACCCCCACTGGTCAGAGCTTCTACCCTGGGTGAGCTGGGGCAGGCGCACACCTGAGGGGTACAGAATGAGAACTCAGAAGCTGTCCCCCACTCACCCCTACCAGTGGTCAAAGCATGGGCTGACCTGGACCCTGGGTTATCCTGAAATCTGGGTAGCTGAGAGGGCAGGGATGGAGACCTTGGGGTCACTCATGGACTGGGTAGGGGCAGTGAGCCAGGGTTGGAGTCCAGAGGGTGGTGATTTTAGGTGGATATAGGGGTGAAGGATGGTGGGGGTTCCCCAGGGGCCTCCAAGAGGCAGGACTAGAACTCTGCTTCGCTGCCCCTGGTGGCCACTCAGGGTATAGAGGAAATAGTTTTGGCCTCAGGGTCAGTAGCAGAGCAGGGAGAAGCCGGGGCTGGAAACTGGGGCAGGAGTGGGAGAGGGACTTGTGTGGGATTGGTGCTGGGCAGACAGAAACAGGGATGAAGGTCATGCTTCTGCGTCCCCGAGGTCTGGGGCCTGATTGTCTCTGTGGGCTGTCCTGTGCCTATAGGATGCTGAACCATGTCCCTGACCCCAGACAGATGCCAGTAGCCTCTCCCCAGTTGAAATGTCCCCCAGGGTGCAGAACCACACCAGGTGAGGACCATTTTGCATATGCGTATGAAGAATGATTCTTGGTAATATCATGCCGTTGTGGTCGCACATCAACCCAACTTTGGTGGCTGTGCGGGAGTAGGGTGGGGTTCGTCTCTGATATGTTCTCATCCACTCCCAGTGGATGGAACTGGTGGCCAGAAACCTGGCATCTTTGTGGTTTGCATCCAGTTTTGGTCTCTTGGACATACTTTGCCTGCCTGCGTAAATGTTTTGAGAGCATGATGATGATAAATGACAAAATGTGCCGTCTAGACCTGAGGGCTCCAAGCAAGGGGTCACAGGCTCCCGCAGGTCTGCTGCTGAGAAACGTGATGCAGGTGCCTCTTGTTTTCTGATGCAGCTGTCCCGTCTCTGTGCAGTGGGTTTCTGTCCCCGTGGGGGTGACTTTCTGAAAACCTCCCCAGATGTTGGCTTCAGTCCAGCTGTCTCCTTTCAGTGTCTCCGCAACAGGAAGCAAAGCAGGCCCGCAGAGGTGACTTTGCTGCCGGGAGCAGCAGGGGTCACTCACTGTGCTCACTGCACTTTGACAGAATTGTGTTGCATTTTTATTACGACTTTTGGTTCCCCCTGGGTGCTTCTCTTTTATTGTTTTTCCCAATTTTTTTTTTTTTTTTTTTTTAAAGGAGAGGTGCAGGCAGGAATGAAGGCAAGCAGAGGCAGGCAGGAAGAGAGAGGAGGAAGAAGCACTTTATTTTATTTTATTTAGTTGTTCATCTTGGTTGTTCCCCTGGCCCCGGGTTCCTGAACCTGGATCCTTGGGATGTACATGGACTGCACCCAGCAGACATAACCCCAAGCCAGCGAGGGTCTACCATTGGCTTTTTTTGTATAATTCTTCGTTCGTTTTTCGCGTCGTTTTTTTTATTTGAACTTTAATTTAGTTTCATATAGACCGGGGATTGGCAAACTACATCCCATAGTTAAGGCCACAGGCATCGATTACATTAATAAAATTGTATTGACACACAGCATAGCCATCCTGTTCATTTACATAGTTATGTACTATTTTTGTATGTTTATTTGTTTCGTGTTAAAGGAAAGGTACAGGCAGGAATTAAGGCGAGCAGAGACAGGCAGGTAGGAAGAGAGAAGAGAAAGAAGCACTTTATTGATTTGAATTAGTTATTCATCTTAACTTTCATCCCAGCCCCAGGTCTTGAACCTGGGTCCTTGGGATATGTGGGTCTGCACTCTCTGCCAGAGACAGCTGACTAATCCTCTACTCCACCAGGTCGTGTCTGTTTCTGTAGTTTTATTGATACACACAGCAGCCAACTCCCTTCATTTACACTTGGGCTGGTTTCTATAATTTTGTTGGCACACAGCAAGGCCATGCCCCTCATCTGCATGCCACTGGCCTGTTTCTGTAGTTTTATTGATGCACAGCCATGCCCCCTCATTTACATGTCATCTGTCGTGGCTTTCATGCCATAATCAGACACTGCATGGCCTGCAACCAAAATACTTAATACCCAACCCTCTCCAGCAAAGGTTGGCCAGCCTCTCATCCCTCTGTGTACATATGGAACATTCTAGGACTACTCACTCTTATCCCCTCTGTCGACCTTTGCTCAGCTCCCCCTTCCCAAACATAAGGAAGCAGACATGGAGACTGGCGCTCCCACCCACATCCACCCCCAGATGACTTAGAGTGTAGTTGGACTTCCCCAAGGAGAGTTCATTATAGACCCTTTTTACAGTTCAGGAGGGAAAGACTGCCTCGTGACTCTGAGCCCACAGCAGCTGGCAGCCCACAGCCAGGGTGTTTGGGCTCTGGCTCAGTCAGGGTGCTCTTTGGGCCCCCATCTTGCACCCTACGTTACACCTGAGCACCTGCAGGTACATAGTCTGTGAGGTACAGTAGGATGAGAACAGGGGGTCAGAGGCATCCAGGAGACCCCGGCCAGCTCCCAGACACCCTGCTAGCCTGGATGTCCCAGGAGCAGAGCTGCGGGGGGAGGCAGGGTGAACGAGGATGGAAGTGGGCACCTGGGGCCATGACCCGGGGTGTGGGATGTGTGTTCAGGACTCAGTGCTTGTGGGGGGACAGTTGAGCCAGAGAAGGACTGCGGTTTATCATCTGCAGTGCTGGTGGGCATGGGCCATTCCCAGCCCTGTGCCTGATACAGACTAGGAGGAGGGAGGTCGCAAAGAGATGTAGAAAAGGCAGGAGAGCTACCAGGAGCCACCTGGTGCAAACTCTGTAGGAAGGAGGGAAGGGAGACGGGTGACAGGAGGCTCTGTGGCCCATGGCTCTGCCAACCACGCCCCGCAGACCTCGAGGCCATCTTTGGCCTGTGGTGTGAAAAGGCAGAGCCCTGAAGCTTTGGGACGTTGTAAGGCTATTTTAGACAAAGGGGAAATTATATTTTTGGGAACACTACATCTAAGAGGAACCTGAAATTATGGGGTATATTTTAAGGCCCCAGAAAGGCCTCCTTGGTATTTGCAAAAAGAGTTGATTAAAAGGTGGAGCGCAGCTCAGGGGCTGAGCCTCCTTTTCCAGATGTCCTGGACATCTGACGGGTGGGAGAGGGTGTGTCTATAGGCTCCAGCCTCGTCATTTGGGGCAGGCACACAGATAACCTGGCAGTGTGTAACCATGGACCTGGTGACCCACCATACCCCAGGGACTGACCAGGTGGGGCACCTCCAGCACCCATCCCCAAGGTCATAGGGAGCGGCTCTTGAACTTTCCTTCTTTGTCAGCCACTCTGGCCAGGGCAGCTGTGGAAGCCAGGCCCAGGGAGACCCTGGTCAGCAGGGGACCAGAGGCAGCCTGTCCTCAGGAAAGGCCTAGGGGTTGCAACTCTGTGACCCCGGCCCCTTCTGGTTAGGAGAGAACAGTATCCCTTGGCGGTAGTCGGGCAGGGGGCACCCAGAGCTTTCCATCAGTGGACTCTTGGGAAAGAACAAGGTTCAGAGGTCCTGCCTCTCTCTTCCTGATGTGCAGAGCAGCCTGAGACTGGTGCTTAGGGACAGTGGCAATGTCTGGAGGCGGGCGTTTGTGGGCAGAGGCCAGGGACACTGCCAGCACCTAAGGGCACAGGGAAGCGCCCTTTGCAGAGGGTGATGGGCCCACATGTCAGGAGGTACCTGGCGCTAGTTCAGGACACACGGGTTGGGAGAGGATTGGGCCAGGACTCCCAACAGTTTGCCAGGAACCTGGAGGATCAGGAGCTGTAGCCTGCACAGCTCTGCTCCCTGGAGGCACAAGTACAGGTGAGACTTGAGGGACGGGCAACAGATGACAAGGACACAGCTTCTGAGGAGACGTTCCAGTTTTCCAGTTCTGCCAGTGTCTGAGTCGGTTCTGGGCCCTGCGGTACATGTCCCCTGCAACATGCTGTGTGACCCACAGCCCCGGGCTGACCTCTCTGCTCAGTCTCCAGCTGCCGGGCCTTTGCATTCTCCTGCTAAGTCTGCCCGGGGCCTGTGGGAGCAGGAGCAGGGATCCCAACCTCACAGTGCATCTCAGGCTGTGGAAAAGCTAGGGGTGAGCAACTGCTGAGAATTGGGGGCCTCATGGGGAGTCCTCCTGTGCCTGGGCAGAAAGATATAGTGAGGGTCCCATGAGGGAGACAGACTGGAAAGTGGAAGGACAGTCCCCACCACCTGAAAAAGAGGCCCTGGGGTCTTTGCTCTTATCCACAAGGGTATCAAAGGCCTTGGAATCCAGGATCCTCTGTGCTTAGATCAGCCCTGTGGCCCCCAGGCTCCAGAGAGATGAAGTTACCCCCCCAGAGTCTGCAGGGCTGTCACTCCTGCACCGCTTTCCAAAGCAGAGCAGACACAAGACTGTCAGGTGGTGTGAATAGGAGTGACACGCAACACTTGCCACCGTGGTGACAAACCTTGAAAACCTCACTGTGATGAGAGAAACCAGACACAGAGGCCACACCTGATAGGACACGTCCAGAACAGGCCTGTCCACAGACAGCAGATGCTGGGGAGGTAAGGGAAGGATGTTCCTGGGAATGGGACTCCTTGTGGCAGTGGAATGTTCTAGAACCAGACAGAGGTGGTGGTTGCACTATGTCGTAAATGTACTAAATGCCCTGAATCATGCTTTAAACAGGTAGAATGGTGCGGTTCGCGTCATCATAGGTAAAGCAGAAATGCAGAGCGGACTTCACAGGTCTGGGCTGCTCTGACCTCTTAGGACTGACCTCCCGTTCTGGGACGCCTTCCCGAAACCTGGCATCTCGCTACCATTAGCAAGATTGGAAAAGGGAGGACTGTCCTGAGAAGAATAGAGTCCCACTCCTCTTCAGCAGGTGCAACAGGTTAGCAGACAGGAGCCCAGCTTTACTGGGATTGGTCCTGTCTACTCTGCCATCTTCAATGGCACCAGGATGACTTAGAGCCCCCAGGAGCCCCTGTCCCAGAAGCAGGATGTGAGACTGGTTTAGGATCCAGTCTGAGCCCCATGTCTAAGGAACAGACCTGGGGGCGCTTAAATAAAATTCCCAAAATAAATGTTTTTCCCACTTGCAGACGCTCGCTTTGCACATTGATTGCACTGATTGGTGAAACCCCAGTGCCCACGTGATGACATCACTGGCTTATGGCTTGCAGGGGCCACTTTTGGGTGTGTGTTGTGGAGTGAACAGCTACCCTTCTGACAGGGACCCACAGGCCGTCTGTACAGGACCATGACGTTAGTCTTTCCAGATCTCAGTGTCAGCCAGTCTCTGTTGTAACTCCATAGCCAAAGCACCACAGGGCACGTGTGCATGAGTCTTGGGTCGTGTGCCAATAAAACGTTGACGAAAACGAGCAAGTGATGGGAGTGAAGCAGCAGAACCTACAGTGATTCGAATAGTATGTTTATTATTTTTCTAAAGGTATCTAGCCATCTTTGGCCTGTGGGTATAGTTTTCAGATCCTCATCCCTCTTCCGTGAGGTGCGCAGGGCAAATTTCAGACGGGTTGGGGCCTGCGGTGCTGGCCTTTGACCTCTAGTTCTCCCCTCCCCCACTTCCCCATTTCTGCGGACAGCACCCAGCCAGGGAGTTGGGTGCTTCCCTCCGGCACCCGCACAGGCTGTCGCCATATCCTGTGGCTTCTCCCTCTGAGACGTCCCCGCCACTGCCCAGGTGCTAGCCGCGGCAGCCCTGTGGGTGCCTGCAGGTAGCGGCCTGACTGACGCCGCACACCCCATGTCGGGGCTCAGTATCTCCAACTGTCTAATGAGCAGACACCTCTTCCTCAGAGTGGGGAGGCAGCTGGGACAGATACTCTTTTTCCCCTCCACCGTAACTGTGCCGGGCAGATCCAGGCCTTCGAGTGGCAGAGGGGACAGAGATTGTGTCCACTCGGTGGGGTAGGCCGGAAGTGGCACATCCAAGCCAAGTTCCTGTCCCTCAGGGCTGCGTTAAGAAAACAGTCTGGTTAAACTGAGAAGCCAGGAAACTCTTGGCTCTGCCCCGCCCACTGGGATGCTAAGGAGGGCCAGGGAGTCAGCAGGCACCTCTTGACCTCTTGACTTATTTCTCCCAAGAAGTGCCTCCTCTCATAAACTCCAGAAGAATATTTCTCACCCTTCCAGGAATGAGAGGAACCCCCTGGGGGTTCGGGGGCGGTGTGGGGAACACTTTTAATTAGATCCCTTGACCATTCCAGAAATTCTTCAGGTCTGGGATGGGGCTCAAGACTGTATCACTTAACAAGCCCCCCAGCCCACACTTGGATCTCCCCGTTTTCTCTTCCTCACCCCAGCCCATCAGAGTGGCATGACTAACACAGTGGTTGGGGCGACTCCCCTTGGCAAGTCTGACTCTCCTGGGCTACTGCTGTCAGAAGGCAGCCCAGAATGACAGGTGTGCCAGCTCCAGATATGGAGGGTGGGCCTGAGGGGAGCCTGAGGATCCCCACCCCCCCGCCCCCGCATCAGGTATGGAGAGAGGCAGCAGCCCCTGCAGGGAGGGTGGGAAGACTGGAGATCACAGACTCCCCTGCAGCCCACCATGGGGAGCCCACCTTCCTTCATTGGTGCAAGTGCTTGGTTTTGCTGAAAGTGTATACAAAGTGCCAAAACTCTGCCTTCTGTCAGCAGAGTTCCCACAATATGGGAGTTGTGTAGGAAGCAGACACCATCCCGACAGGAAACCTTCTAGAGCAAGCCGCCCACGTGCGGGAGCGCCCCACCCACCCCGCTCTAGACTCAGTCTCAGCCTGGCGCTTCCCCGTACACCAGGGGGAGGGCCCTCCCAGAGGCACCCCACCACACCAGCACCTGTTGAATGAACTTCAGAGTCATGCCAGAGCCTTGGAGAAGGAGCCGGACTTCAGGAAGTCGGGGAAGGGACCTGGAGGATAGCCCCAGGCCCCTGGCCACTTGGCCACATCTGCTAGCAGCAGCTATAGACTCTCAGGAGGAGAGGATTTTCAGCTTGACTCACAAAACAGCACTCAGCTCCGCCTTTGTGAACCACACGCATCAACACCCACGTGGTTCCAGAAGCTGAAAATAAAGGGAAGGCACAGGCAGAGCAGGCAGGTCGGAGGGGCAGGGCTCAGGCTCCCGCCCACAGCCCCAGTTTACTCAGGATAGTAGAAGTTGACGTCTCTGCACCAAACAACATAGCCACTGCTCTCAGAACGCAAGGAAGCCAGACTCCAAACCACAGTCCTTCACTGCACATGAGAGTCACCCTGTGTCATCCAGGGAACAGCTGTAAAATCCACTCCTGTATCAGATCACAGAGAAAGCATCGAGAACTTCCAGAAGTAGAGACGGTACAGGGAACACTCTTTAACAATGTGATGAGACTAGACCATTTTAAAAAAGAAAAAAGAAGGGAAGGAATGAAAGCTAGCAGACAGGCAAAGAGAGAGAAAAGAAAGAATCTTATTTTTATTTTGTTGTTCATCTTGGCTGTGCTCCCCAGACTTTGGACGTGAACCCAGGTCCTTGGGCTATATGTGGACTGCACACCACCAGAGGCAGAGAACCTAACCACTACTCCACCAGGGCGTGCCTAGACAACTTTTTTAAGGTCCTTCCACATGGAATTGTTTCTTTCAAACTTCTGTCAAACAACTCTTGGTCAACGGGGAATCCATAAATCATAAAGATGTATTTTCTAAAAATCAGCAACCTAAACTGTACTAATAGAATCCACAGGATGTATTTAAAGTAGTAACAAGAGGACAACTGATAGCTGGAAAAATCTCCTATCTGTAAATATATGCAGATAAAGACACAGGAATTCATTTGCCAAGTCAGAAAGCTGGGAAAAATAACCAAGGGAACCCCAAAGCGCATGACTCGGGTCCAATGGACAAGATAAGCCTGAGGAGGAAGATCATGGCAAATTCCTCAGATAGTTTTCTGACAGTGAGAATCCAGCCGGGCCACCCCCAACAGAGCGCTGTCTGTTCTTCAGTTATCCTCTTTCTAGCATGTGGTTTCCTTACAGCCTAACCAGACACTGGATTAAACATGAGATACAATAACTTGCTTCATACTCCATGGGGTTTGGGGTATTTTGTTGTAAATCTCCCCCCACCCTCCGCTTCACCCCCACAGGGATCTTTTCTTAAAGGGCTCCTCCTATCCTGGCCCGGGGAGCTTTATTTTTGATATTTCTCTCATGGTCACTGCCCTTCAGGTGAGAACAAGAGCTGGGGACCTGGCGGGTCACATCTGACCTTCTCCCCTATCTCTGGGGTCCTGCATGAGCCTGTTGTCCATCTGTCCAGAGGACATCACCAAGAGCTTGCTGGGTATCCCCAGGTGATGTCAGGCCAGAGAGTCTCTGCATCCTTGATGAGTGAGTCAGGGAGCTGTAAGGTTGGAGAGACACTTCTGTATTCTGCTTGGCCCCCACAGGCCCACTGAGTGTGGCTCTCCACTATGTGGGCTGCCATGGGGTATGCCCATGCCCCCAGTATGCCCCCAGTCCAATGCCATCCCCCTCCTAGCGTCGTTCTCTGCCTTGTCCCAGAACCAGGGCCCCTACCTTGATGCTCACTGGTCCCCCCAACTCTTCTCACCCTGCTTGCACCTGGGGACCCATTGGCTCTCCTGTGCCTACCCCGCATGTGTCAGGGCGTTGGGCTCCTTCTCTTGGTCCCCTGTGGGCAAGGGGTTTTATCTGGGAGCCCCTGGACTGGCAGCAGAAAGCCATTCCTAAAAGACCCCAGAGTGGCTTTTTCAGCCATGATAGTCCAGCAACCAGCACGACAACTCTGCCTCTGGAGGAGTCTGAAAGCAGATTCCTACAGACGTGGCCGACAGGGCCTTCTCCATGGACCCGGCATTGAATCCCACATCATGTCACACATAAAACATGCTTTCGGGTTTTTCTCTAAGCACCTACAGCGTGAGGCTGTCCTCAGTCCATGGGTCAGCCAGCAATCCACTGTCTGACATTTGCCATTTGCCCCTGGCAGGCTGGCAGTATTTTCTCAACATTTCCATGGGAAAGCCCCAGCCATGTACACACCCCGGGCTGCGTGCTGAACTGACTCCTGGTGTTCTGGGGCTGCAGGATAGAGAATATGGCTCAGGCCTCAGTGCACAGGCTTCAACCATCATTTGTGTCCCTGTGGTCATGGCTCTGGGTGGCAGGGGCTGTTTCACATAGAAAGATGAGAGAATGGCATGCTGCCAAGCGAGGGGCCCCTGTGAAGCCTGCGTCCTGTCACCATCTCTCCCCATGTACACTGGATAAGAGGGTTCCACATCCCAGGAAGTGGGCACTGTCTCTTGGCTGCTCCATGGCCTAATATTTGCCAGTGTCCCCACAGCAGTCATAGCAATGCCAGGTGATCCTCCCTTATGCCCATCCCTAACCAGACTCAGGAGACCCTATAAGGGCAGCTTCAAGGTGGGTGGACTTGGGCCATGGGGGATGGGTGGTCCAGGAGGGCCAAGATGACCATGGGCCAGCTCAGATGTGACCCATCTGCTGCCCTTCTTCCTAAACCATCCACAGTATGCTTTAGCCAAGAGATGCACCATCCTGTTTCAATGTAAACCGCACGTTCTAGAAATTTCTAGTGAAGGAGAATGCTCAACCCCAGCTGTCTCCTTTGACTCTCCTAGAAGTACCTGAGACCCGACAGTTGAAAGGTGGCCTACATCCCTCATCCAACTCTTGGCTTCCCTGGTGGGTGCACAGCCCCTGGGCCCAGCCTGGGTTGCCCTGTTGGGGAGGGAACGCGTCTTTGACCTTTTAAGAGTGAACTTATGTTAGAAACGTACATTTTGTCGTTTATCAAGCCCAACGACCCCATCACACGTCCATTCGGTGGGGCCACCTTACACTATCATCATGTCTGTTTTGTGGTTCTTCTATCTCATTTAATAACAGTGCTTTACAACGAGTGTGCAGTTTCCAGTGTGCCATCTTAGTACTCTAAGTTCATCTGGGCTCCTGCGGCCCCGCCCGAGTCCTGCTCCATTCAGAAACATGCATTTACCTTACAAAGGGGAAAGTGCTTCCCAGGAGACAGACTCTTCCCCTAAGTGCAGGTCTCTGACCTGGTGGACTGAGCTTGCAGTCCCAGGTCCAGTGACCCGTAGGTATCGTCACATCCACCACTCACGAGCACCGAGCACATCAGGCGCCCTGAGCTGGGGCGGCCCCTGTGCTGAGACCTTGTTCTAGGAACCCATATATAGGGACCTTATTCTGGGAGGGGTCCTTGTGCCCAGCCAGTCCCCTGGCACCACTGCTGCCCCCCCCCCCCCACTACCCAGTGCTCCTCCTTCAAAAATATGAGAGCATGACACAGGATATTTTCAGATGGCTCTGAGAAAACTATGTGCTTAGGTCACAAAGCAGATGCGCAAGGTCACATCACGTAACATCACACCGGGTAATTGCAGAACTAGAAAGCCACTCCACTCTGTGGGGTCAGCCGACATCCTCTTTCTCATCCAGATCCCAGCTTTACTGTTCTCTTAGACACACCCATGGAGCCTGTTCCACCCCCGGGACTGCTACGGCATGTTCCCTAGGGGCCCAGGTCTGGTGCTGGCAGGGACCCCAGCACCCTACAGGGTCTGCTCATGGTTGAGACAGGTGGATTTGGAGGCTGGGCAGTGGTGTGGGGCTGGGTGTCAAAGGAAGGACAGCTGGGGCTGCGCTGCATGAGACAGGGCGAACTAGAGAGACAGTGTTCCGCCCCAGTGACCCTCAGCACTCAGAGTGCATTGTGGGGGCCCCATCAAGGGGTGGAGGGCCCCTGGCCTTTCACCTCCAGGTACAGTTTTGATTGTTCAGGTGCAGCTTGCCCCCGGCTGGGGGGTGGGGAGACGAAGATGGTGCCCCATGTCCATCATGCTGAGGCTGGAGGCAGCATGGTCCCCTTGACAGGCAGGAGAGCAGGTGACCCCAAGCCAGCCCTGAGCACTGGCTACTGGTTCAGTGACACCCACCCCAGGTTCTGGCCCCTGCCTGTGACCTCAGAATGCTTCTCAAAACCCTGTAGGTGGAGGGGTCCTAGGAGGTTTGCAGGGAGGACTGGGCTTGTGACTGACTTTGGAATCACCCACTGGGCTGGCTGTGTTCCTCAGAGACCCCTGGACACCCTGCCCGGCACCCTCCTTCATCACTGCTCCCGCTGGCACGTGGTGCAGACCTAGAGGCCCAGAGGCAGTGGGGCAGGAAATCAGAGTCCCATGACCCAATTGTGACCGGCACATAGATCACACCAGTGCCTAGGAAGAGTCCCAGGACCCCCATAGCACACTAATGGTCTGACTGAAACTTTCTAGAAAAATCTTTTTCCTCTCAGGAGGAGTACTCTCCACCTCCCGATCCCCCCAACCATCAGCCCCATCAGTGGACCTTGGGAGTGACCTGGTCCCTCTAGTTCTTCCTCCTTCCCTTTCCATGTGACCAGAAGTCACCCCCCTTGTCACCCCTTCCCCCACCCCAGGGCCACAAGGACGACTGAGCATCAGCCTCCCCAAGCAGTTCAGCCTCTCCCTGAAAAAGGACCCCCAGGGCTATACTGCACCCTGTTCTGTCTATCTCTTAGAGGCAGTGGGTACTCCCAGGAGCTGAGCCGGGGTGGCAGGAATGAGTTCCTCATTTGTGCCACAGCATAGATGTCCCCAAACCTCACACTGACAAGAGCAGCCAGGCACAAAGGTCACACCATGTGTAACTCCTAATGTGACAGGAGAACAGGCCTGTTCACACGCAGAGAGCAGAGTCATGGTGTCAGGCTGGGGAAGGGTGGGAGGGGTGCTCCTGGGGACAGGGTTCCTTGTGTGGGTGGGTGGAATGTCCTGGAACCAGACAGGATGTGGGTTCACCAACGGTGAATGTACTATAGACCCCTGAATTGTGCACTTTAAAGGGTGGCTTTTATGTTGTTCTGCCAGCTTTGCCCCAATTTAAAAAAAAAGAAAAAGGCTGTGAACATTCTTGTCTTCCCACAGAATTGCAGGACCCACCAGGATAGACCCTTGTCATCCTCAGCTCCTCATATCAGCCTGGTGCCTGGAACCTGAGCAGCCCAGGCCTAGCAAACCCCTTGAAAGAGTAGAGAGCAAATGCATCAGTGCGTCCCAGGGACTCTGCTCTTTGCCACAGCACCCGCAGCCGCTGTGGGCGTGTGGACAAGCAGGTCCCAGCCACATGCCTGCTGACCAGTTGCTGCAGACACAGCCTGAGTGAGATTTCACTTGTCAGGACAGGCTGCGATGGGGCTTCCTTTGAACCATTGACAAATGCAAAGCTGCCCTCAGCTCATAGGCAGCACAAGATGTAGGCACTAGACTGGATTGGCCCACAGCTGAGGCTTCTGATAGAAGCATCGTAGCAGAGAAAGAATTCCTATGTCTAGCGTTTTTAATCTCAAAACTTCTGATGGGCTCCACCCATGAGCAAACATGGAAATGGAGGTGGGCTGTGGGTACCCCAATATGGCAGTTCTCAACAGGCCTGAGCAACTTCCAGCACCTGAGGAAGGGTCCCCAGCACCCAAGAGCTGCTGGACTGTAGGCAGAAGCCCGCCGAGATTTTACCCTCGTGTCTGAAAACCTGCTCTGTGTTTGTGTGCAGGCCTTCGGGAACGCCAAAACGGCCCACAACAACAACTCTAGCCGGTTCGGGAAGTTCATCCAGGTCAACTACTTGGAGAGCGGCATTGTGAGAGGGTGAGCTGACACCTCCACCCCTGCTCCCCCAAACCTGTCTCCATCTGGCTTGCTCCCCCGTGTCCCCAGAGCCCAGTGCTGAAATCGCAGTCTAGAGCCCCACAGGGAAACCAGCGTGTGGTGAGGTCCTTGATGCATAGATCTGAGTACTAGGTCAGGTGAGACGTGTTGCTGGGGGTAGTACCTTGGTCACCATCACCGCTGTCCCAGGGTTTCTAGTACAACTCAGCACCCACAAGGTAAGAATGTGAAGTGGAGGTGCTTATGTCAAGTGTTTGCTGAGCACAGGCAGGGACACCCAGCCCATCTCGTGGTCTCCAGGAGGTAAGCCTAGGGACCACAGGCAGAGTTGATGGGAACACTGGTACCAAATGTGGGCTCCTGTAACCGGATAGGGATGCTAGTAGCAGAGGGGGTAGTTGTTCAAAGAGGTCCTGAGGAGAGGGTGCAAGGAAGAGACAGAAGGAGGTAGATAGGTGATGGAGGGATGTGTGGATGGATTCATGAGGAGATGCATAGATGGTTGGATGGATGGGTGGTGGGTAGCTAGGTGGATGGAGGATGGAGGGATTCATGGGTCGATGGGTGGATTTGTGGGTGAGCGAGTGGATAGGTGGGTGGTGAATGGATGGACCAGTGGGTGAATGGTTAGAAGATGAATAGTTTTCATTCGTGGATGAGTGGATGGATGGACGTGTGGGTGAGCGTAGGTAAATGGATGGATGTGTAGATAGAGGAATGAGTGGGTGGGCAAATGATGAGTAGATTCACTGGAGGGTGGGTAGATTCTTAGGTGGGTGGGTGGATGGTGTTCCAGCAGGGTCTGTTGGCTGATTCCTCACAGGAAACCCACCCCCCATCTTGAGCGTGAGGTTCTCTGGTGGTCCCAAGTGACTCCACCTGCACCCTACTTCTCATTTTCATTCTCATAATATTAATGAGAGCCTTCTCTGTGCCAGGCCTGACTGTTAGGCCTGTGTTAGGCACCAGGAATGTGAAATGGAATGGCTAGAGAACCTAAAATATATAGTGGATAAATATACATATATATATGTATGTATGTATCTCCAGGCAATCTGTCCCCCAGCTCGCTCCTTCTCCACGGGCCTCTCTTCCGTCCCCCAGGGCTGCCATCAGAGGTCCTCAAACTAGGGCCTTCCACCAACAGGAATCTCTTCTCTTGTGGTTCTGGGGCCAGAGTCTAGATCCCAGGTGTGGGCAGCTTGCCTGCTCTCTGCAGGCTCCAGGGGAACTCCCACTGCTTCAGCCAGCTGCTGGTGGCTCCAGCGTCCTTGCCTTATGATCACGTGCCCCAGTCTCTGCCTCCATCCACACACCACCTTCTCCATGTCTCCCCTCTTCTGTATTTTCAACACTTGTCCTTGTAAGTAGGGCCCACCTGATGGTGGAGAATGATCCCACCTCCAGCTCCTTCCCTCAGATTATCTCTGCAGAGACCCTTTTTCCAAACAAGATCAGTCCTGGGCTCCAGTAGACATGTCATCAGGACCCAGGACACTAGCAAAGTCCTATCTTCCTCAGGCCTGTGGTGCTAGGTGACTCGTCTCACAGACCAGCTGCTGAAAGTTAAGGCCTGTGGCCTCAGATTCAAGAAAGGAAGTCCTGTGTTGACCCAGGATGCAGCCTTGCTCCAGGGTGGGGGCACTTCCTTGTCCAGGGAGCATCTGCAGCTATTGGCCTTAAGTAGGCCCATTCCCAGTTCTGTTTTTGGCCACTTTGGTGCAGCTGATGCTTGTAGGTGCTGGTTCCCATCAGGGCCAAGGGTCGGGGCTGTCCATGCCTCCCTAGTTCCCCAATTTGCAAGGCTTCATCTTCCTTTGGGTTCAGGGGCTCAATACCAGGGGAGGAACCTTGGATGCTACCAGACCCCCACGGGGCTGCCGTCAGTTGTATGACAGCTCAGTGCTAGAACGGGGTCACTCTCTGCTCCCCTGGAGCACAGGGATTAAAATCCAAACAGAAGCTGATTCTGGAAGGAGACATGGGGCTCCCTCCTCAGAAAACTAAACCCTGAACAAGGGCGCTAGGTAGCTTTGACTCCCCCGAATCTTAACTATTAACACCTCACCACTGATGGGTGGGAATCCTTTTCCAAGAACATGAACAGTCAATGAACACACACGTTTCTTGTGCTCTGTGCGTTCCATACTGATTCTTCCAACAAAGTAAGCGATAGAAGAGGAATGTCAGTAAGAGGATTGCACGGGAGAGCAAATACTCTTACAGTCCTGCCCTGTGTTCATTGATGCTAGAGATTTACAGTGTCTGTTGATGAGAAACCCCACATATGAGGGGGCTCTCATGTTCAAGGCCAGGTTGTTCGGTGGGGGGGGGTGGGTAGAGGACACATACCAACCCATTGGAAACCTGTGTGTGTGCTTGTATGTTTGTGAGTGTTCATACATGTGTGTTATATGTATGGGTGTATACACGCATGTGCACATTGTGTGACTGTGTATATGTGTGCGTGCGTGTGCATGTATT
Source organism: Solenodon paradoxus (assembly GCA_004363575.1). Lineage (NCBI taxonomy): Eukaryota > Metazoa > Chordata > Mammalia > Eulipotyphla > Solenodontidae > Solenodon > Solenodon paradoxus. Next base: position 133,149 of record RJWH01003685.1, read on the forward strand.
GCATGTGGGCTGCATGATGTGTGTGCCGGTGTACGTGCACATGCATGTGTGTGAGCATGTGTACAGTGCGTTATGCATCTGCATGTGCGGTGCATTATGTTAAGTATATGCATGTATACACTCCAGGCTGAGACAGACTCCCATGGGAGGCAGATGACATCCAGCAACCCTGGGCCCAGGCCCCAGGCTGTCCCCTGACCCTGCCTCCCCTTAGGCATCCACTGCCTCGTTTGCAAGACAGCTTGCACGAAGTTAGCCTACAGACCACTGGCTCACCCCTTTGGTGATGGTGACCCCGTAAGAGACTGACCCTCCAACCTTGGCGGTGGCGATGATGGCAGGAGCAGGCCCTTGCAGTTCAGGTCCCCACAGGGCCACCTCCCTCCATGGGGTCCTGGGCAGCATGTGGCCTTTCCACTTGCCCACCATTGAGAGTCATGGTGCCTACCCCAGACGTTGGGCAGGTTCAGGTGTTAAATCACTGTGGAACAGGTCCTAGAATGTTCTCCATCACAATTATTAGCAGTGAGAGCATGACAGGTGGTGCCTGGGCCCTGCCCCAGTGTCCGCACAGCCTCGTGGGCCCAGGTTCATGCAAAGCCACCAGCTGATGAAGGGGTCTTAAAGGTGGCCTGTCCACGTGTAGAATATTCTCTGTGAAAAGCTACAAAATTCTGGCTCCCCCTGTGGCTAAGACGCAGGCCACTTAAAGACTATAGGCCCAGTTCAAGACCCTGGACCCAGAGGTTATAAAAAGAAAAGGTGCTGAGTCTAACACCTGCTTCTCGTGGTTAGATCTGAGTGAGAAAGACAGAGATGGTGCACACGCTGAATGACTGTCTCTCTTCAAACTTCTAGAAGGTTCCAACAGGAACCTGGGACTGGCCGGGCCTGCTGGGGGTGGGATGAGGAGGAACACCCAAGGGTCCCAAGACTTTTCAGGGTGATGGTGAGTTTTCCATGCTGGTAGCAGGCCCACAGGGATTTACGTGCTCATCACACTGCACAATTCATGTCTTTCAGTTGTCAGTGACACCTCACAAAACTGAAAGATTTTGTGGGCCATAGAAGGTCCCTTCTGAAGTGCCTCACAGGGCCCACTTCCAACACATGTAGTTTATCGGAAGTTGACAATAAAGCTGTGAAACAGGGATAGGAAAGTCAGCCCACCGTTGTTGGTCATTCATATAGTTTTTTTTTGTTTTTTTTTTTTAAAGTAAAGGTACAGACAGGAATGAAGAGAAGCAGAAACAGGCAGGCAGGAAGAGAGAAAAGTATTTCATTTATTTTATTTAGTTGTTCATTTTGGTTTTTCCTCCGGCCCCAGAATACGAACCTGGGTCCTTGGGATATAGGTGGACTATGCCCATTTGGAGGCGGTGGACCCAGGGCACGCTGTATATATAGATTTTCCAGTGGAGAAACATTTAATAGCTGGGGGCTGGTGAGGGCTTCCCTGTGCTCTTGAGTCCTGCCCTGTGGTGGGGGTCCCCACACAGTGCCCTACACAGACAGCCAATCTGGTATGGGGAGCAATATGGGGACACTTAGATTGACTGGGGACATTTAGAGGTTCCATTTGGAACACTTGGGTCACTTGTGTTTGAACACTCAGGATGGTTATAGTTGACCCTCCTGTCCCCTTGTATCAGAGGCAGCCAGCCCACAGCTGACTGCCCTGGTGGCAAAGCATTCCAGTTCTTCCAGAAAGCAGCATTCAAAAACAGGTTCATCCCTTTTCTCCTTTTACCCACAGAGCTGTTGTCGAAAAGTACTTGCTTGAGAAGTCTCGTCTGGTCTCTCAGGAGAAGGATGAGAGGTAGGAGGCTGCTTCTCTGGGATACCCCACCCGCATTGCTTCTCCAGGGGAACAGAAAAGCGGATGTCTACACCTGGGCCTCTGGGAGACTGTGGCAAGGTCCCTTCTGCTCTCTGGGGCTACCTTTTGCGTTTTGTTTGTTGTGGATTTTTTTTATTGCAGGAAATTTTACTTTGCACATTAAAATAAAACTCATATGTTTATGTTCCCCATATGTACAGTTTCCCTATTCCTCAGATATATGTCAACGCACCCTGCCCTCCACCACATCACCAAGAGTTCTTTACCATTGTCCAGTGGGCTCCGCCACTCGACCCCCTGCATGCCCCCCAACCCCATCCCATTCCCTAATGGTAACTTCAGTTCTATTGCAAGTATCCAAGGGTGGGACTTATTTCTGTAAACTACCTCCCAACTGCTTTTAAAAGCAGATGAAGTGCCCAGACCTCTGCCTGAATTTGGTTCATAGACGCTCCCTGGTGAACCAGCAAGCAGGACGGGGAAGCTCATAGTTTCTTTCCTTAGATCATCAGAATCTTCTCCCTGCCTTGAATCTGTACACAGCAAAGTGCTTCCTCCTCCCTGGCCTCAGCCATCTTAGCAATAGCAGGAAAAGCAGCTACGGCTTGGCCTATGCAAACTGCTTCTCTTCGCTTCTCGGCCCCTAGGAACTACCACGTCTTTTATTATTTGCTCCTCGGTGTCAGTGAGGAAGAACGTCAAGAATTTCAGCTCAAGCAGCCCGAAGATTATTTCTACCTCAACCAGGTAAATAGCCCCGAGCCCCTCATCCCATCAACCACATCCAGGAAAAGACCCACCACCTGGTTCCCCTTGGGGCACCAAATCCACCCCAAGGAGGCCACATCAAGGAGCCCTTCGCCCCTGTGCCCCAGCCCTGCCCTGTCTGTCCCAGCCAAGTGCCCCCGCTCACACCCTTGGGCCGATAACCCCGTGCGGCTGTGTTTCAGCATAACTTGAAGATCGAGGACGGGGAGGACCTGGAGCATGACTTTGAGAGACTCAAACAGGCCATGGAGATGGTGGGCTTCCTCCCTGCCACCAAGAAGCAGTAAGTGGGCTTCTGGGTCTCCCTGAAACCCCGGGAGCCCAGCCCTGAGGGGAGACCTGGTACCACAGCACATATGGAGGGGACCTCGGCCACAATCCCTGTATGAGGCTGGTTCAAACCCGGTGACCCAGACATGCTTCAGACCATGGACAGCACCCTGAGGGTGGCCAGTCGGTGGATTTTAAATGATGGGTGTTACTAAGAAGCATGTTCAAAACTACGTGGGCACTCTTCACAGTTGCCCAGACAGCTGGGGTGTCCATCATGGGCCTAGAGGGGTGCACCTGGGGCCCAGCATGTTGAAACAGCCCGCAGCTTGTACCCAAAAGCATGTATACTATTGCTCACGCGGCCACACATGCGTGCACGTACACACACACACACACAGATACCCCTAAAGGGACTTGGCCCCAGCAGTAGAAAAGAGGAATGACGAGAGGCCCTTGTCCGCAGGGCTGCAGGCAAGGCTTCTGTAAGCGATCATGGTGTATTAACCTGGGGGCCACACTCTGCGAGAGTTCTCTACCCCACGAGGGACAGCTGACTGAGTCAGGAGACCTGTCTGCTGGTGGGGGGCAATGGGGCAGGTCGGGGACCCTGGCCTCTGCTGGGTGGAGGCTAGGGCTGCTGCTCTACCACTGCCCCCAGTGGCCCTCACACAGCACAGCACAACCTGACCCCAGTGTCAGCAGAGCCACAGCCGGAACTGCCGCGGACACCGGACAGAGTACCGGCGGGGCCGTGCTGGGCGCCCCACGCACAGCTCTCTGGCACGGGGGAGACCAAGCAGACTGGTCCACTGACGTCAGCAGGGCCTCAGCTGGCCTTGCCCTGGTCCGCCTGCATTCTGGGCCTCTGTACAGGCTCTCTTTGCAAAGTCATGTCCTTCAGAGCGAGTCCCAGCAGAGGACCTCAACTCTGTCTCTCTCCAGGTGCCCACAACTTGTTGGGTTTCCACATTCAGCCCAGTGCACTGGAAGTTTCTGTCCTCTTGCGGGTGTGGACGCCACCCTGACTGAGGCTCCCTGTGTCCCCAGGATCTTTTCAGTGCTCTCAGCCATCCTCTACCTGGGCAACGTCGCCTACAAGAAGAAAGCCACCGGCCGTGATGAGGGCCTGGAGGTCGGGCCCCCCAAGGTGCTGGACACCCTGTCGCAGCTCCTAAAGGTACACAGGAAAGTTCCTTTCCTCATGTAGCTGTGGCGGGTAGACCAGGCAGTGCTGACTCTGTAGCTGGTGGTACCCACCTAGGGTCTGTCCCCAGGCCTCCTGCCACCTCTGCGGGACACCCCATCCTCACTACTGAGGACCCTCCCCGGCAGGAACACACCCCAGCCCCTCCCAAGAAAAACTTTTTAAAAGTATTTGGATCAGAGAGGGTCATTTTCTTGTAGGGCCCCCATCTCTCTGTCCCGTCTCTCAGCACAGGGGACCCGGGGCAGGAGAGGCCTTAGGGTATGCTTGGGAGTGCTGTCATCTCGGCAGTGGAGGTCACAGATGCCGCTCACCATATAATGCATAGGCTGCCCCCTAACCCCAGCAAAGAATGGTCCAGCCCCAGATGTCAGCAGTGCCAGGGCTATGAAACCCTTCCCCGTCCTCCTGTTTTCTACACCGTCCTCCCCGTCTGACCTTCTGAAGGAATGTTATGTCCCTGCTCCCACTCTTGACCAGCTCTGGAGGGGAAACATGCTTGGGGAGGCCCACGTCCATCATCTAGACCCAGACCCACATCCCAGCACAGCCCTGGGCTCCTTCCCTTGCCTTCCTCAGGCCTCCAGCCTCACTCAGTGACACCAGGACTGCCCGCCCCCCGCCAAGCTGTCCTCCCCACTCTCTTCTCCCGTTGATCCCAAACAGGTAAAGCGAGAAGTTCTGGTGGAGGTTCTGACCAAAAGAAAAACGGTGACAGCCAATGACAAACTCATTCTACCCTACAGCCTCAATGAGGTGAGCGCTGTCTGTGAGGTATGAGAAAGTGACAGAACTCGGGTGCTCAGGCACAGTCCAGATGGCACACTGCGGCCCCAGGCACCTATGACCCCGTTTACAGCTGCTCGGCAGGCATACTGGGTCTCACCTGCAGAGGAGGCCAAACCTGGCTCTCCTGCTTCTGTAAGCAAAGATTTATTGGCACCCAGCCACATGGTTCATTTCCATCTGGCCCTCCACCTGATGCTGTAAAGCTTTTTTTTTTTATTTTTTATTTTTTTTAAGACCAGAAATTCATTTTTTCTTTGCTTCCCGTAGCCCCAGATCTTGAACCAGGGTCCTCAGGCTTTACATGACCTGCACCTTAGCCACTGAGCCACAGGGAGGGCACCTGCAAATAAAGTTTTATTGGCGCAGGGCCACCCCATTCATTTATACGCTGCTTTCCTGCCACAATAGGAGTGTATTGACCCTCTGACCCTTCCCGGAAATGATTTACCAACTGCAGGACCAGAGCTGGCCCTTTGTAATGCAGGTTATATGGATCCTCAGATCTTGATAAAGTGCCTCCCCCTGGCCTCGGCTCCTCAGCCACGGTGGCCAGAGATTCTTAGCTGACTGGAAGCTGCTGGCACTTCAGCGGACACCGTGGAGGATCTGAACCCCCTCTCAGCATCATTTAGTGAGCATGACTGTACCTAAGAAGAAGGAATTTTTCTATATAAATTAGTCTCAGGAAGCCTTTTTAAACAATATAAGCACGGTGCACCCTGGTGGCACAACAGTTAAGTCAGTTGCCTCTAAGGACGCATGTCACGTACCCCTGGCTTCAAGTCCCAGGTCTGGAAGAAAATAACCAG
>RJWH01003686.1:0-138700 GCA_004363575.1 Solenodon paradoxus
CCAGGTTGCTAGCTTAGTGTGTAAGAAAACAGAAACCAGGGAGCTAGTATAACATAAGGAGTCTAGTTTAGCCTAGCATGAAAGGATAGACCACCTTTGACTAGACAACTAGGGAGCCAACTTATCCTTGACTATTATTTGATCTCATCCTATGTTAGCCTAATTAACTTGCTTTTCCTAGCCTACCCTAATTTAGATTAACAGCATAGCTAAGGAGTAATAACTACCCTAGCATATTAAGCTATCCTAATCTAAATTATTCTAATAGTCTAGTTAGCAGTATGTAGCTTAGCCTAGTTGAGGTTTTCTGCCTGTCTGGGCCTAACCTAATAACTTAGCAAAGTCTAGCTGATCATGACCAAGTTTACAAGGGTAGTCTGGAATAACCTAGTCTTTTCTACTCTATCCTGAAAAATGAGCCCCACCAAGCTTTGCTTCAACTAACCTTAGATGGGTATCCTAGGCTGTATTTTAGGCTAGACTGGATTAGCCTAAAGTAGCCTAGAGGCATAGCCTATATTAGCAAAGAGGCTATTCTAGCTTTCACAAGGCTAACCTAGCCAACAATACATTATGAGGTGAACCTAGCCTTCCCTAGCCTAGTCACATGTCAAGCCTAGCCTAGGAACCTAGCATAAACAAACACATTTTAGGAAGCTAATGTAGCCTACTAGCCTAGGAGCTGAGCATTGCATGTCACAGGAAAGAGGAATCCTAGGAGAGACTAGCAAAATAACTAACCAAGCATAGGAGGCTACCTAAGGCTATCATAACCCAGTAGGCTAAACTAGCCTAGGATAGCCTACAACATTTAACCTGACATGCCTTAAGCTAGGAGATTATACTACCCTTGTTTACCTTAGCACTGAAGTTTAACATCCCAACCAGACATAAACAAGGTGGCTGGCCCAGGTTAGCCTGGCCTGCAAATGGTCTGCCCTAACCTAAGAAATAGACCTTGCCTAGCCTAGCCTTCCCCCACCTATTCTATCTTAAAAGCCTAGCTGAATCTACCAAATGATAGCATAGTCTACCACACTGGAGGCTATATACCATCCCAGCATAATAAGTCTTAAGCTAGTCTAGTATGTTATCTGACCTACCACAGGAGTGTGAATCTATCATACACTGGCCTAGCCTAGTTCAAATGAAACTAGGAGATCTGGCTAGCCTAGCTGAGTCATGGCTGCTCTCATATCCTAGTCCAGTCTACACTGGGAAGGTAGAATAGCTTATTTTAGCACATCTTAGTGCTGATTAGATCAGCCTACTCTAAGATAAGATAACCTAGTATTGCCTTGGAAGATGGTTGACCTAGGTGGCTAGGTCACCCTAGCATATTTTCAAGGAGTCTAGCCTGACCTTGCTTATGAGGTTAGCATAGTGTAGAATAATATGGCATATCCTAGCTGGCTAGCCTACTACATCTAGCCTAAAAGACTAACTTACACTAGCTGCAGTGTCTAGACTTACCTAACCTAGCTGAAGAGATTATCCTAGAGTGGCATAACATCAGAGGTTAACCTAGCCTTGACTAGGATGCTGCTATAACCTAGATTTGGAAGCTACTTAATCTAACCTATCCTACACTAAGTAGCTACCTTGTATAGTTTGTCCTAGGAAGCTGGTCTTTCCTCACCTATCTCAGGATGCTAGACTGTCATATCCTAGTGTTGGAGACTACTGAAGCATAGTATGTTTATCATAAAAGAATAGCCTAGCCTATGAGGAGAGCTGAGCCTTGCCTAGTATGTTAGCCTAGTTAGAAGGCAATGCATAGCTCATTCTACGAGGCTAGCCTAGCTGAGCCTATCCTAATCACCTAGTCAAGTTAAGGGGAGGGTAGCCTAGCCTACCAGTCTGTGATTTGTGTCTCATTACCTTAGACTAGCCTACTTTTGCATGAGTACCTCAGCCTAGATAGGAAGAATATTGTCTAGAATAGGAACCTAAACCATGCTTGCAAAGGACACTAACAAAGGAGAGGCTAGCCCAGTATAGCATAATGCAGGAGGCTAATCTTATGTACCTGGCCATGGAGGCTAACCTCACCTAACCAGGAGATTATCCTCTCCTCCCATATCCTAATGGATTAACCTAGTTGACCATAGCATAGACTCTTCTACTGATAATGTCCTGAGCTACTTGACAAATCTAGACAAAGATGATAATCTAGTCTGGCATATCCTAGGCTTTACTGCTAGCCAAGCTACTGTTATGGCAGAGTCTCCAGACCACAATTAGACTGACAGCCAGGCACTCAGAGGTAGAGAAAAAGGGATTTTATTGCAAGTGTGAGTGCCGGCCCAGGGATATTGATACCCAAAGCTGAGAAACAGGATTTACAGGCACTCCTTTTATAATCTGAGGTAATGAGTCATGTCCTTGGCTACTTGTGGTTTCTACTGGCAACTCTTATCAGTTATGTACAGCTGCAGAGTAGTGAGGCGATGCTCATTTGTCCTTGCTTATGATAACAGGACAAAGCTGCAGTCTCCGTAGTACTGTGGAAAAATTCCTGGCAGACTAACTTTTGCATTGGGGTCAGGGAAAAGGTCTTCTACCACATTTATCTATCATAGGATGGTGCCCTGCCTAGCCTAACACCAACTGGTCTATCTGAAGAGACATCCTCATCTAACCTAAGAGCATCCTCTAACCAGAATAATTAAACTTAGCCTAGAAAAGATAATTAGACTACACTCCTTGGTTAGGTTAGGCTAAACAAGGTTATCTATGTTAATGTAGCCTCCTAAATTAGCAGAGGCTACAGAAGGCTGTACTAGGTTATGCTGGAGGGCCACATTCAGTCTCTTCAGAGAGGGTAGGTTAGGTTAGAGGACAATTTTAGTCTAGATGGCAAATTTATCTCAGGCTAGCACAGTATAGACTAGCATAGGGTAGCACAACACATATCTTATTAGGTTAATGACATTCACCTAGCATAGAAGATTACACTTGCCTACTTTTACCTCCATGGACAAAGAATCCTATAACCTTGCCTTAAATGATTACGTAGCCTAGGTAAGGACACAAGATTAACCTTGTTTTTCCTACTCTAGGAGAGTAAGCATAGACTAGACTTGTAAGGTCAATGATTCTAGCCCACCCTAGCAAAGAGACCAGCCTGGTCAAGCCTATCCTTATAGTCTCTGCTAGCCTGACATAGTTAAGCTTGTTAGCAGAGTTGAAGTATTCTCTGCCTGAAGAGCAAGTCGGGTATCCTATCCTGGCCTGGAGGCTAGCCTACTCTTGCCTAGATTAGGATACTAGCCTAATACAGCCCTGCTAATCATATCCTTACTAGCCTAGCCAAACCTTGGCTACATTCTTGGACCAGATGAGGGAAGTAGCATAGTCTCATTGTGTCACCTAAGCCTAGTCTAGCCTAGGGTACAAGACTAAGCTAGTATAGCCAACGAGGGACTTTGCCTAGCTTAGGAATGTTGACAATCCTAGCCAGCTTTACCCAAGCCTAGTCCAGGATTCTTTCCTATCCTATCAGACTACTAGGCTGGCATAGCCAGGGATGCTACACAGATAAAATTAACTTATACTATTTTAGGAATTTAGCCTAGTTTATCTGGGTCTTAGCCTATTATAACCTATTTTAGGAGACTAATCTATCCTGTGTATCCTAGAAGCCTAGACTTGTATAGTCTAACAGGAATATAATTAGCATTTCCTAAGAGAATAGTCTGTCCTTGCATAGAGAAGTCTCACCAGCCAGGGGTGTTAGGAGCCTCTAAGGATAGCATGAACTAGGCTAGATTAGCTTAGCATATCTGTGAGATAGGGTAAATGCCACCCTATGTGACTACAGATGGCAGCCTAGCTCCTCACCAAACTGAGTGTAGGACGGTAGTCTGTGCTAGACTTGCCAGGACGGAAATCTACCCTAACATTGCCTAGGACCCTAGAGTAGCACTGTATAGACCAAGAGCCTAAGCTAGCCTAGCAAGGAAATCCAGCCTAGTCCAGACAACTTTCAGACCCTAGATTAGCCTAGGAGCCAATCCAGGAGTCTAAGGAAACCAAGCCCAGGGGATCAGTATAGTCTAGCCTAGTGTAGAATAACCTGAGAAAATATCCTAAGTTTTCCTAGATGAGCATAACATAGCTTAGGAGGCTAACTTTACTTGAGGTAGCCAAACATTAACTATCCTGGAAGGCTAACCTGCAGTAACACCTTAGCAAGGAAGCTATCCTGTTCTAGACAGCATAGCACAAAACATTACTATGAACTATTGAAGGAGTCCAGCCTAGCCTAGTATATTCCCCTTACTAAGCTCATTAACCTAGCAAATACTAGCCCAGGATGCTGCCTCAGCATAATCTTTCCTAGCAGCCTACAACACTACTCTTGATAAAGTTTTTCCTAGACTGGGCCATCCTCGCTCAGCAGAGACTAATGAGTTGTGCTAACATCATGTAGCCATCAGCCTAGTATTACCTAGTCAAGGATGCTAAGCTATCACTGCCTGACCTGGCATAGGATAGACCAAAAGACTAGACTAGCTGCTCCTACAATGTGACGTTATTGTAGCCTATCACAGGAGTGTCACTTACCTAACCTAGTCTAATAGCCTTGCCAAGCCTAGCCAAACTTAAGAGTCAAACCTACCTGGTTTAGGCTACTGCTCTTGCCTAGTATAGCCTAGGACCAAACTAACTTTGGAAACATCATCTAGTCCAGCTTACTCTGTGGTGACCTAGAATAGGGGATCAGCTAGGATAGACAAATTTCCTAGAATAAGCTATCAAGGGCTGGAAACATGAACTCAGATAAGCTAGACTAGTGTCCTAAGTAAGGGTCGTCAGAGACCCCTAAGCTACCCTATGATAGGTTAGCACCCAAGGCTATGCTGTCCTAACGCAGGCTAATAGGCTTGTATGCTAAGCAATTCTGGGCTCTCTAGACTGTGCTAACTGCCTAAGCTAAATTGTGCTTGGCTAGATTATTATTCCATCTTCGTGTACACTAGGCTAGGGTAACAAAGACTAGGCTGGTGAATCTCCTGGTGCTAGTCTACACTAGCAGAACGTTTTAGGATATATTATAGGCTAACATCATAGGATAATAGAGGCTCAGCTAGCTTTACAATAAACTAAAATAGGCTATTCTTGCAGGCTAGGATAAGCTTAGGCCTATCCCTTAGCTAGGCTATTCAGGCTAAACTCCTAAGCAAGGAGAGGAAAGAATTTTTGCTTAGGTCATGTAGGATAGGGTAGGCTAAGCTAGGATGGCCTCTCAGGCTAGTTCAAGATATATTAAAATAGACTTATTAAAACCCTAATCTAGGCTATTGTAGGGTAGGTTAGGCTAGTTTAGTGTACACTCCTAGGCTAGAATAGGTAAGAACCCTAGAATATGCTAGATGTCTGCTATTATTCCAACATAGGCCAGGATAGGCTAGACTCCTTGATGGGTGTGGCTGTCCGCACAGGCTGGGTGAGGTTAGGATAAGTGGAACTCTTACGAAATGCTAGGGGATCATCAGAATCTCAGATGGAATAGTCCAGTGTTTTTGTCTAGGCCATGCTAGGTTGAACAGCAATAGACTAGCCTACCAAGTTATAATAGGCTAGGCTCCTAGGCTGATATTTGGCCAGTGTATTAGTCTCTGCTCAGATAAGGTAGTCCAGGATAGGAATGACTTTTAATGAAGGCTAGTGTCCTGTCATCAAGGTCGGGCTGTCTTCCTAGGCTAGACTGCTAGGGTAGACTATGGTAGGCTATCATCCCAGGCTTGTATGTGCTGTGTTTTCGTTAGGGTCCTATGCTAGCCTCATGCAGTATAGTATCTTAGGCTATGCAGGCTTGGCTATATTAGGTTCCTAGGCTTCTCTAGACTACGCACCTTCTTGAAACAGCTAGGCTGCTCTGCTATATAAAATAGGTTAGCTGCTAGGCTAGGCTGGCCTTCTAACCTAGGCTAGGCTAATGTAGGCAAGACTACTCACCTAGTCTTGACTAAGGTGGGATAGGATAGACTAGGTTAAAATAGACCACTATTTAGGTGCAGTTAGGGTAATAAAGTAGGGCTAGAGTGGACAAACTTTGTTGAGGCTATTGGCTAAACTCCTACCCTTAAGTCAACTAAGTCCCTTGGAGTATAGGCTGTATTAAAATGTTATGCTTCTAAGCTGACTCAGTTTTGCTCTGCTCCTGGTAATAGCCTGGGGTGGGCTATGATAGTTTCCTTACCTAGGCAAGGTTAAGTTACATTCTCCAGGTATGCTAAATTAATATTCTAGTCTTGGCAATCACAGGCTAACCTCCTATGCTAGGTTATATTAGTGTAATAGCATAGCCTGGCTAGCACAAGCTATGCTAGCTTCCTAGGCTAGGCTAATTCAGTCTCCTAGTCAAGGTTAGGTTATCTCAGGGTAGGTTGCTATGCTATGCTGGCATGGTCTAGAGTGCTATGTTGCTTTATGCTATGCTAGTCACATAGGGTAGGATACAATAGGCTGTCATACTAGTTTAGTCTATCCTGTTACAGTAGCACAGGTCAGGCTATCATCCTAGGATTCGCTATAGTGGTGTCACATCCTAGGTTTGGCTATGGTAGGCTTGGGTTTCCCTAGGTGATGAAAAGCTAGTCTCCCAAAAAACTACAATGCCTGAACTCCTAGGTAAGGCTAAGGCCTCTCTCCTTGGATAGGCTCATACAAGCTAGGCTACAGGAGTCTAGCTGGTCCAATTCACTAGGATAGGCATGATGAAATTAGGTTAAGCTAGTTATGAGGCAAGGCTTCCTGGGCTATGCTAAGAAAATTTTGCTCCGATACTAAGCTGTGCTATGACAGCCAATGCTACACTCCTGCCTAGTTAAGTCCTGGTGAAACTGCTAAGCTAGGCTAGCCTCATAGGCTATGCTAGGGAAGTGTAGGCTAGCAACATAAGGTATGATAGTGAAACAAGTTATTTTATGTGTTATGTTTCAGCTAGACTACTGGGTTTAAGACAGACTTAACTGCTAGGCTAAACCAGGCCAAGCTAATCTCCCAGGAAAGGATAAGCAAGGTTTCTATGGTAGGATCTTAGGCAAGGATAGGTTAGTCTTTGAAAGAACAGGCTACATACATATGGTGTGCCCTGGAGCAGTAGATATTGGGTGGGTGACAGATACATCCCAAGATCCAGAGTTTGCATTCTGGGCCCCATGGAAAACCACCAAGATGAACAATTAAATACAACAGATGGAGTAATACTTCCTCCCATATTCCTTTATGCCTATCTGTACTAATCTTCATTCTTTCCTGTATGTTTTCTTAAGAAAAAGATAAGGATACTCTAGAGTAGGCCAGCTTAGATTAGCATTCTGGCCAGTCTAAACTAGAGTGCACTAGGTGAGTTTGGAATAGACAGAGGGTAGGCTTTAAGATTAGATTAGGATAGTTTTCTGGATAGCTGAGACATTCTTGGATATGCTAATTTCTAGGAGAGACTAAGATGGCCTCCTAGGCTAGGTTAGGCTCCCAGGATAGCATAGGGTAGGCTGCTAGGAAAGACAAGGCTAGCCCAGAATTTCTAGGAATGATACACTAAGCTAGACTGCTGTTTAAAGTCTTGAAAGGGTAACTCCCTAGGGCAGGTTAGGCTAGGATACTCTCATGGGCTAGTAAACTAGGCAAGGCTAGGCTAGGTCAATCTCCTAAGCTAACATAAAATAAATTCTATTAGCTAGCTTCTTAAAATATATTCTAAGCTTGACTTCTGATCTAGGTTAAGAAAGGAGGTTCCTATGTTAGTCTGGGTTAGGCTTCCTATCTAGGATACCTGTTGACTAAGCTGGTCAAAGTGCATCAGTATACTGGATGAAGTTCCACTAGACTTCTAAGCCTAATCAAATTTGACAGAATAGCCTCCAGGATAGGCTAGTCTCGGCAAGGCTAAGCTATGATCCTAGGTTAGTGGAAGCTAGGTGAGGCTACAGTAGGTTAGACTGATGCCTAGGCTACTAACTTAGGCTAGGTTAGTGAAGTCTAAATTAGACTACTAGGCCAATCTAGACTCCTAGGCTCAAGCAAGTTAGGCTAAGTTAGATTCCTTGACTAAATTAAGATATAGTGACCTGCTAAAGTAATCTAGGCTAAGTTACCAGTCTAGACTAGGTTAGCATCCTTGGCTAGGGTAGGCTAAGCTAGCATGTTTAGCTAGGCTATACTAGAATAACCTCTTCAGCTAGGCTATAGTTGGATAAAAAAGACTAGGGTAGCCTCCTAGAATAATCTGTTAGGTTAACCTCCCGGATAGCCTAGGATCCTAAGCTAGTTTTCTCTGGACTCCTTTGCTATGTTAAGTAAGTATAAACTGTACACTAGGATAAAACAAACATCTAATCTATTTTATTTTAGGAAGCTTCTTAGGCTAACGTAAGATGGTCTAGGCTTTACATCTGCTCTAGACTCGGTTAGACTTGATTAGGCGACACTCATGGCTAGGCAAGGCCTGGCTCCACTGGCCTGGGCTATGTTAGTATCATTGACAAGATGAGGTTAGGTTAAACTAACATTCTATGATACATTAATCTAGGCTATGTTCAAGGGTAGGGTAATGTTGGTCATGTATTTCTGCTAGGCTAACTTCTTGGTTACTGTCTTAGACTAGCCTAGGCTAAAGTAAACTAGATTCCTAGGTTAAACTATACTATGCTAAATGACTAGGGAAAACTAAAGTAGAATAGCATAGTCTAGAATTATAGACTAGGCTTCAGGTATAGGATAGGCTTGGCTACACTAGCCTCCAAGACTTGGTTATGCTAGGATAACCTCTTAGGTTAGTTAAGCTAGGCTAGTGTCCTTGGTTAGTTATGCAATGAAAACTTAAGACAGCCTCCAAGATTTGGTTTAGTCTAGTGCTGAGGCTAAGTTATGCAATCCTCTAAAGCAATACCAGGCAAGGCTAAAGCTCTACATAGGCTAGCTTAAGGCATATAGGTTATCCTGCTACATTAGACTAGAATAAACAAAGATAGGCTATTTGCACATGGAAGCATTTTCTATTCTCCTTACTTTTCATCATCTTTTAATCATTTTGTTCTTCTACTCAACTTTTCTCCATGTTTCCTTCATAATTTCTTCACTTGTCCTAACTCTCACCTTTTCTAACATTCTCCTCCCCAAGCACTTACCTTTTTCCTCCTTACCTTTACATCACATGGCTCCATGTTGCCCAGAAGGAGAGTCCTGAGAAAATGACCTCCCTGTCAGCATGGCTGTGGAACAAAATCCATGACAGAACATGCATATAGGTCAGAGAGGACAGCTGGGTGTACCCAAAACAAGTACTCATGTAAGTGTTAACTTTTGGAATTTAAGCTTAAGAGAAATTCGTCTCCAAAATTACATAGGCAACAATCACTAGACATAAAGAAACATGACTGTGAACATGAATGATACAATTCACATAAAAATTTATACCTGTCAACATAAAATTTAAAATGCTAAACTGCAAAAATTATAACTGAAACATCAGAACATCTGTATATTCATTTTCTTGATGAGTTTTAAAACATAAATCAAGAGTCAAATCCAATTCTATTTTAAGGAAAGGTGCAGGCAGAAACGAAGGCAAGCAGGCAGAGAAGAGGAAGTAGCCCTTTTATTTTTCTTTGATTGTTCGCAATCCTGTTCCCTGAACCCAGGTCTTCATCTCAGCACTTTACGATGTATTTGGGACTTCTCCCATATATGCTAGACTTCTAGGACAATAGGAGACACCCTCCAATTTCTTAAGTTAATGTAACATGTACTTCAATAAAATTAAATACCTTTAAAAAATAGTCTACAACTTGGATAACATAATGACAAAATATATATCTGATACAGAATATATTAAAGATGACTAAAACAAACATCATCATTAGAAATGAATGTGGTTGTGAACTGATACTCAATAAAGATACGCTTATAGCAAATAGGCAAACAAAATATGGGATCATAGATAAGGGTAGGACTAATTAAAGAATCAGATACCAGTGTATACCTGCTACAAAGGAGAAGATCAACTGCTTTAAAGCAAGGTCACAGAAATTCTCATACATTACTTGTGGAATGGTCATTGAAAAACTTTAGAAGACAATTTGGACAAGAACAAAGAACTGAAGTCTAATGTGAGGATCTGACAATCATGCCTCTAGTATTTAGAATCTTGCTCTGAAAATGAAGTACAGCCATACTATTCAAATGGCTAAAATCTGGGATAAATAAGAATGTCCTTCATTACATGAGTGCTTAAGTATATATTTAAGTACAAGTGAGAGGAGCATTCCATACCAAAAGTGCCTCTATCCTAAGGATGCCTTTGGGCAGAATAACTTTGTAAAATAGCAAAGGGTGCATTCTGAAAAATCAGGTAAAATCCATTTGTAAAAGAAATTATCATGTATTTGTAAACTTCCCACTTTGAAGGATACTTAACTCATTATACCAGGAACAAAGAGATGACTAGCAAAAAAATTTAAGTGAAAGATATCTGGACTTTAATCTTCATAATTGCCACTACTTTATCTATTATATGCTGCATTCTGACCTCCCATAATTGACTTTCTAATATCCCAATATTCTTTTAGCTAAATGTAGTATTTAGGTTAATAACAGGATTTTTTAATTCATTATTCTGTCTGGGCATCCCCCATCACAGAAGATCTACATGCTACAGACAACCCTTTTGACAAGCTAGCCTAGGAAGATACAGTCTAGATAGCATAGCATAACCTGGAAGAGTATCCTACCCTAACTTAATCTAGTCTAATCACCTACACTAGGCCAAAGTAGACTATTCTAGTGCACACTAGGCTATGCAACCAAGATTAACCTGCTAGGCAACTCCAGAAAAGGCTAGGCTAGGCAAAACTCCTGGCTTACAGCATGCTGTCTCTTACTGTTGGATTTAGGTTAGTTTCGTAGGCTAGATTCAGTTATGCCAAGCTAGTCTAGCTTCCTGTGCTAGAAATGGCAACAAGATGTGATGAGTGATTAAATCTCTGTGAAGATTTCTAGCTTCCTAGATTGGGCTGGGCTAGGATAGGACAGGCTCTTATGCTAGGCTAGTCTTGGCTAGCCTCTAGGTTAGGTTAGGCAAGTCTAGCATCCTATCCTAGCCAAGTCTAGGAATCTTGGGTTAAACTATACTAACCTCCCCGGTTAGGCCAAGATGAGCTAAACTCTATGGCTAGGCTTCAATATCATTTGTGGCTATACTAGGGAACCATAGCCTGGCCTTGGTTAGCATCTAGGCTCTACTAGGTTAGGTTATCCTAGGCTATCCTCCATGAGTACATTAGGCTATATATGTTAGTCCAACCTCCTAGGACATGCCAGTCTCTTAGGATATGCAAGAATAGGCTGCTAGAATAAGTAAGCTATTTAGGCCTAGACTCCTTATTCGGATTAGGTAAGGCTAGTCTGAATAGGGAAGACTAGGCTATCTAACTAAACCAGGCTAGACTAGGCTCCTAGGATAGGCTATGGTAGAGTAGCCTGAAAGGATATGAGAAGACAAAGCTAGGCTACAGGGTGATGGTAGGCAAGGCAGCCTGCTATACTAGGGTCCACTAGACTAACCTATGCTATGCTAGTGTGCCAGGCTATGGTGGTTTTGCGTTCTATTCTACACTATCATCCTAGGCTAGGCAGGGCTTGTATCTTGATTGGATAGACTGGGTCCGACTAGGCTTGGCAGGACTTCTAGGCTATAGTGAGTGGGCTAGCATCCTAAGCTATGCAGGCTCAGCTAACATTCTAGGGCTGGGTATAACAGGCTACCCTACTAAACTTAACTAGGCCCTAGGCTGGACTAGGCTAGCTTCCTGGCCTAGGCAAGCCTCAGATAGCCTATGAGGCAAGGCTCTTCATATCAAATATGCTTGGCTAGAAAAGGCTAGGCTTGCTTAGTCTTCCCCATGAGGGTAGGCTAGCATTCTTCTCTAACCGAGGCTTGGCTAGTTTCATAGTCTAGTCTAGCCTATGGTGGCTGCCTCTATGATTAATGCAGAATAGCCAAGCCTTCTGATGCTGGCCTGAGTTAGGCTACAATTGGCTAGGTTAGGCTATTTTTCTAGGAAAAATGACAGAATTCATCGGGAAGTCCAGAACCCTTGTGGCCTTACCACAAGGGTGAATACCCTAAAGGATGGCTTCATACCACTATGCATGAGACCAACTTTGAAGGCCTGACTCCAGTGACAGGTTTTACAGATTCAAATGCAGTACTTTCTCCTCATTCAAACCTGTGCCTCAAGGATTTAAAGGGCAAATCCTCACTGTGGGTGAACTTCCAAATCGGGTAACTCCACGGCTGGTAGAACTCTTGGATATATATTACACATTAATCCTGCAGAGGAGTGCCGACTACAATGATCCCACTAAAGAGAACATGGAAAGAGAATATCACTAAGACTTTCATACAGCATTGTGGCCAGTCTTTCCCCTAATGACTGCTGAAAATGTTCTACTTGATAATGCTGAAAAGGAACAAGATGACCATGAAATAGATACCTATACTGAAGATTGCACAGATGTGAATGCATGAAAGTTGATGCATGGTATCTAAAACAAATGAAATGAATGCACGAAGCTGTCTATAAAGATCTGCAGAATCATCAGAAATGAAACTATTCTAGGGCCATTACTGTAGATTTACAAAAGTGAACAAAAGAATAAAAATGAAATAATCATAATGCTTCATTGTGATCAGCCTTATAAACCATCAAGAAATAAAGGAAAATCTATAGGATTTAAAACCAATAAATAATTCAGGCCCCATTGCCTATCTGGAACATAAGACTTGTGGAAAACGTTTTCAAAGGAGATGAAAAAAGCCAAGGACATCTGGGTACTGGAAATACTAGTAAAACAAAGGATGACCAACAAAGAATGCTCAAGTGAAATTGTTTTTGGGTATAGGAAGAATGATACAGTCAAGGTTTCTATCGTCCTGGCAGAAATACATCACTAAGGCAATCCTAGGTAATAAGCAGGACAAAATGAAGTCACTGAAAACAGTGTGGTGATAAGCAAAGTCACATGTCAACAAAAGCTAAAATCAAAAAGTTGAAAACGAGGATAAAAGTGTTGGTGAACTGTCTCATACTATGGGACCAAATTGAGAAAATTTAACTTTGGTTATTTAATTTCTAAAAACATAACAAACATGAAGATTCTACTACTCTTCAGAT
Source organism: Solenodon paradoxus (assembly GCA_004363575.1). Taxonomy (NCBI): domain Eukaryota; kingdom Metazoa; phylum Chordata; class Mammalia; order Eulipotyphla; family Solenodontidae; genus Solenodon; species Solenodon paradoxus. Next base: position 13,188 of record RJWH01003686.1, read on the forward strand.
ACTAGAACGTCTCAAAGGTGTTTAGTGACGATAGGAAAGAGAAGGCAAACTTCAGGACAGACATGCTGATTTACTGCTGCAGAAAGACTTTAAGGTCAAAATTCCAAAGAATAGTCATATTCGTTCAAAAATGAATTGCAGTTTTCATAATCCAGAGATTCAAACTGATGCTTTTCTTTGCTCAAGTTCTGTGGGTTTTGGTTATTAATTTGAATGTTATTAATTGTATACATTCTTCATATAAATGCTTTAACTCCACATTTTAAGCTTTTAAATATTGAGACAATTTTTGAATTTTGGCATTTAATTTTAAATGCTTGATATAAAATTGCTAACTGTGAATAAACTCTTGAAAACAGAATACAAATATGTAAAAGTAAAAAACCGTGGATGAAAGATTGTGATGAAAGACTGGACTCCCCCTGATGGTGATATGAAAGATAAGTGTGTAGGAAATGCTGAGGATCAGTACTACCAGGGGGAGAAGAACTAGAGCTACTCTAGGAGTCGATTATTATTCTAGTACATGTGAAAAATGATTTCAGAGCCACCAACAGGAATCAGGAAAATGAAAATCAAAGTCACAAGAAGGTACCACATCACAAAGAAAATTATTTGTGGTGGGGATGTGGAATAAATGGACTCATAGTATACATTATTAATGATTAAATGTTGTAATCTCATACTCATCCAGAAATAATCCAATGAAAACTCTAACCCTAAATTGTGACTGGATCCTAATGTCTTTATCATAACCACTTAATCTAAAATGTTGAACCACCAACTCCAAACTCAATACAAACAAGTGCAAAAGTACACCAAAGCTAAACTCACATTTCTATCATTATATAAATCTACAGGTTGTCCCCCAGTGAATAATATTAAATGGCAAGCATTTGAAATGGATTGCCATTTGAGTAGCACCTTTAACATGAAATTGAAACTTGCCAACATACTAATACAAAGAAATTGTCACATTAACTTCTAATCATGATGGTGCTCTGGAGGAGCAGCATTTGGGTCAGTCACCTATGGCTGAGAACAGTCTGTGTACACCCCAAGGACTCAAGTTTGCATTATGGAGTGAGGAAAATGATGGGGATGAACAACTAAATAAAAATAAAAAAAGTTTAACTGCTAGATGACAACATTACTCCCTGCACCATTCCTTAAAATATATTTAAAATTTTATTAATGAAAAATATTGATCATTAATTGGTATAAAAATTCCATTTCATGATGTAGCAACTCTGCTAATTAAGACTGAAAAGCAATGTCTTCAATAAGAAAGGGTGCATTCTACAGAATCAATAGAAAACATGCTTATTGTGGAAATCTAAGATTGCCCCTAAAGCCATGAACAAGCCCAGGATGATTTTAACAGAAAATAATATTGTTCTGAAATTTTATGCCAGCAATGTGAGCAAAAATAAAATGAATTCACGTGGTTAAGAAAAATGTAAGAAAATAATCAAAACAGCCATAGCATGTCATATGCATAAAAATAGCAAAATTTTCAACAAATAAGGATTAAGTATTAAATTGAACAAGTTTCAGGACTCCGTATCAATAGTCAAATACCCGTTTCATCTATATATACTAACGATAAACGAAGTAGAAATTTATCAAGCATATTTAAAATATTTGAAAATCAAATCATTTCTAATATGTAAGACGTGTTTAAACACATTTCAAATCAATACTGAGAAAAAGAAAAAATCAGTGAGAAAAAACAGCAAGGTAAATGTTTTTAAGACAATATAGTTAAGAATTTAACAGTAAAGCAATCTGGCAGATGCTGCATGCTTCCAATGTAAATTGTCAAGAGAATACGGAGAAAATGTGAGGCTCATGCCTCCCGATTTCAAACACAGTACAGATCAACAACAAATAAAATATAAAACTGGGATAATGATAATGATAAACATATTGATCATTCAAATTAAACGCAAGAAATAAAATCATCCATCTATGGCAAATATCCTCACAAAGGTAAAGTACCTAATGCCATAGAATTTTATCATCTAAAGAATTTAATATTTTGCATAATCATAATGAAAAATAACATTAATAAAGCAAGCATTTAAGTAAAAATGAGCATTCAGACAAGGACACACAGATTAAAGACATCTGCGTGTGAATAACTGGAAGCACAACTGTAATGATAGAAAAAATATGGTTAAAATAAATTAAGATTTTTGCAAACTGAAGGCTGATGGTGAGTGTGAAATAAAGCCTGTGGATAGAATAATAATGTGGAAAACATGACTTGCTAAATTTAGAAGGTGGATTGACTAATGTGGAAAATAAGATTTCCTCATTGGGAGCAATGTAGAGATTTTCATAGTAAAACACAAATGTCGACAAGGAAAGCACAATCGAAATCTAGCTATAAAGGGTATGTGTACTATTAGGTCCATTTTTTGTGTGTGGAAAAACTAGCAAGAAAATTACTTTTCAAAACAACCATGTCGATGCCACAACAGAAAAGCAGAGACAACATAGAGCTTTGTTTTAAAGGATGTTCCTTACCTGGATCCAGGGTTCATAAAGGATTTGCATTAAAAATTTAAGAAGGCTAAAACAATGCTGTTAAAATTATCTTTACAATGTATCAAAGAGATATTGTTAGAAAATTAACATGTCAATCATCACATACTGCGCAACGACTATGTAAAAGAATGAGAGCACTGTGCACCTATTAGAAATAATGCACCAGAACTGTTACAGTAATAAAGGCTGGAGGCTGAGGAACCACAGCACCTCCCCTTTTTTTACGGTTGAAATGCAAGGAAACACTATAGAGGATTTAGGAGTTTCAAAAAATTACTCTGACTTCAGGATTCAAAAAACCATACATGTTGTATTTAGCAACTCTTAAAAAATATGCCCATCATAATTAGTATGCAATTATGCAGTTGCCCTACCAAAAAAACTGAAATCTAAAGACAGTAGAAATAAATGGATACGAACATGAGGCAACTGAGTATAGCCAAGTAAAAGGAACAGAAGATGCCTCCCAAAATGTGCTCCTTTAACAAAGACTTTATAATCTAATTAACTTATTAAAACAAATGCAAGTATATAAAAGTGCTAGAATAGAAAAAATAGGAATATAGGAGTCAATCTCGAAAAATGCTTACTTGGAGAAGCCCAGACTTAAATCTACATAAAAATCATTTCCTTCTCTATTGTGCATTGCCTGATGAGATCTCGTAACTGCTTGACCACTCACTAACAACCTTCTTGTGAATCATGGTGGTATTTTATGCCATTTCAGAATAACTCTATTTTCTGTGTATCTTCCATGTATTCTGAAGATATACATGTTTTAAGTGTTTCAGTTTTATTTTACAAGAGGTGTGTCAACCACCGAACTCCAAAATTGTAGGGGAAATTGTCTTTTCCTACACATGCAATAAAGTACTATTCAAATAGAAAGAAGGAATAGACATCAAGCACCTGGCAAGGACATCGATGAGTTTTAAATTTATTTGGAGGTTAACAGACTATGAGGGATCATACATGATCACACAGATTTTGGAAGGTCAATTAATTTTCTTTTATGACATTAACCACTAATCCTAAGCACAAATTTTCTTATCACCAGGGTATAACCGAAAACCACATTACTTCTTAACAAACCATGACAATCTGCGACCTTAGACACTCAATCCTGACCTTTAAAAATGTTGATCTTCTAATACTGTAATAACCTCTATCATAACCTCTATATTCCTCTAAAACTACTATAATCCTGAATGGGGCAGGATAATGCAGATTTATTAAACCCTGACCTAGAGTATATCTGAACTTCAACCCTCATGTTAAACCTGACCTGATCTCTAACCTTGACTAATTTGTATGCCCAATTAAAAAAAATCTAAAGCCAAGTCCTGAAACCTAATCCCTACCCAAACACCCAATCAGAGTAACTCCTAATCTGAGTTATAACAACTAAACCAAAATGCTGAACCTGATAAACTTAATATCAAACACTTAAACATCCTTAAACAAATCAAATACAAGTACAGAAAACTATAGTCCTAGAATACTGTCTGAATGGACACACTGTAAAAAAAAAACAAATACAATGTGAAATTAATTCCATAAAGAAATGTGCACCAGCAAGAGGCTTTATACCAAAATTTGAAAGCTTCCTTAGATACTAATACCAAGAAAATATACTACATTAACTGTATGGAGAAAATATGTTGTAATGTTGATGTATAAAAACTCCTACAATTTGAATAAAAAGAAATTCCTCCATATTATCTATTTCTTCATATCAAGTTACAAAATAAAATGGCATCAAACTCATGTTGAAGGCTGGAGGTTTACTTAACAGCTTAAATATGGACCATGGCCCAAATGCAGTCTTCTCACAATTGTTGTTTAATAACTTACTGAAAGTCCTAACCAAAGCAATAAATGAAAGCCAACTCTATGTGAAACAATACATAACACAAATCACAGACAACAGATATCATATTTGTGGCACTACCTCAATAATCGAGATCTAGCAAATAATTTTATCAACTCTCAATAACTAAAAGGCAATACACAAAATATGATGTTCCGATATTTTTGAAGACTTAATAATGTGCCAATGTCAATAATAAAGCAATCTGGAATACAGTGTTATTCCTATGAAAAGTCAAAAATGCCTTGTACAAAAGGCTGCAGACTGATCCTAATATTCGTATGGATTTTCAAGGAAAACTAATTAAAATCAAGTTGACACACTTCCCAGTTCAATCCTAATGTGAATCAATACTGACATATATCTGTTAATCATTAGAATTAAATTGAAAGTCAATAAATAAATCCACCCATGTGTGAGTTTTCAAATAGATAACAGAAGGACACATTTTCAGTAAATTTTGTTAGACAACTGACTATCCACATACAGAAAAATGAACCTGGAATCCTACCCAACCCCACAATTATTCATAATAGATTAAGGTCTTAAATATAACAGATATTTCACACAAACTCAGACAAAGATAAGAATAGATGTCATGGCTTGAAATGCCTTGGGAGCAAAGTTTTAATAGGATAACAGGATTTTTTAATAGTTGTGAAAAAATGCTATCCAGAAAGGAAAAAGATTAAAGTGCATTATGTGCACATTGTTTATAACTTTTGTGAGAATTTTTAAAAACTCATCAATAAAATGAGTGATTTCCAACACCATACAAATGATCGATAAGCTCATCAAAGTTTTGGCCATTAATAGATATTACAGATACAAATTAAAAGCACAATGTCAAACCCTGTCCATAACACTTTTACCTTCAGTATACTCAAAGTGTAAAGATGTTGACATTTTCTCCATGTCTCTACATATTTATAACTCAATATATTAAATACTATTTAAATAGTGTTAGATAACTTGTTATCAAATTGCAGAAAACGGGAACTGGACCATTACCTCACACCACATACCAAAACTGAATCAAAGTACACGGAAGACTTAAGTCCATGTGAAAAATAATAAACTCCAGAAGCAAATATCTTCATGATATTGGAGTTAGAAATTATTTCTTACACATGATGTCAAAAGCAAAAAAAAGATTTTTGGCAAAGTTTTTTGCATTAAAAGGCACTATATGGAATACAATAGTCACGTGCTGTAACTGATGCATCTGTTAAATAGAGCATGTAAGAAAAACTATTACACTCAAAACCAAAGCATACCAGGTAAACATACAAATAGTAAGTCAGCATATGAAAACTTAAACATTAGTTATTATGAAAAGGCAACTTAAGATCCCAATGACGTATCACATTAATCACACAAGAATGACTACAATAAAGAAAATTTTCTAAAGTGACTATCTGCAAGGATGCATCGAAATTTAATAAATACTGCTTGTGGAAACATGTTCAGTCCATTTCTAAAAGTTTGGCATTCATCTACTGAATAATTTAAAAATAAATTTAGAATATGGAACAACATTTCCATGCCTAGATATGAACCAAGCATTGTTAAAAGGTGTTCCAATAAAAATATGCTCTGGAATACTTGTAACAGCACTGTTTTAAATAATCAAAAGTAGAATTCAAAATTGCAAAGATTCATGAATTGCAATCTTATGTCATTGTATAAATAAAACTACATAAAATGAATGTATGATGAGACAATTCCATATGAGATAATTTATGAATTGAAGCAGAATTCAGAAGGAAATTTGCACACCCATGTTCAGAAGAGTACTATTCACAACAGAAGAAACTCAAATCCATCAACAGACAAGTGAAAGACACACAATTGTTCAGTACTTTATTGTTCTCCGAAAAATGTCATTTCCTGTCAAATGAAAAAGCACGGCAGCGGGGAAACCAGTACAGAAATATAAATGGTGCACTGCAAAAGTTCTGTGTGTTTGAAATGACTGAAGAGTAAATTACTTTTGAAAGAAACTCTATGAATGACACACCAGAATATCAGACACATCAAACTTTGTTCTAGAGGCCAAGACTCACCAGATTCCAGGTGAAAGTTGTAGAGCAATTTCCATTTCCTTCTCATTGAACCTAAAAATTGTTAGAATATATTGAGGATTACATGAACATAAAATGAGTCTACATTCTGTAATAACTAGTCAACAACAGCATGAAAGTGATACAGGGCCCTTACCTGACATCACATATGAAAACTGTCACAAGACAATTGAGACTTAAATGTAAAATTAAAGTATAAAAAGAAAGTGGATTTATCTTTTAGCATTTAACTTTAAAATGCTGTCTCAGATATACCAGAAAATATCCAATGATTTTTACAGGAAAGGTGCAGGCAGGAATGAACGTAGGAAGAGAGAGGCAATAGCACTTAATTATTTAGTGGGTCACATTGACTGTTACCCCTGGCCTGGGATCTTGAACCAGGGGACCTGAGATGTATGTGGAGCTGCTCCCAAAGTCTCCTAGATCAGTTTGGCATCAGGGTACCCCTTCTCAGATGATTTTTCAGTATATCAGTTTAACAAATAGTTTTGTGCATGTAGACATTATGCATAAAGGAAGGAGACTGATCAAAGAGTGAAATAAGACACCTGCACAGTATATATCTGATGACACTGCCAAACAGAATAAAGAATTATTTTAATCAAATGCAAAAGGAAAAAAAAATTAAACAATACAGATAGTCACCAGTAACATGAAAAACCATGTAAAGATGACTAGTTATTATGAAACTTTAAAATAAAACTCTTAAAACACTATGTTATAAGAGAAAATTATAAAAACATTGGTAAGGATGTAAAAGAATTAGAACCTTAAACATTTCTTACAGAAACGTGAAATGGTTCATGATGAATAATGTTTGGTTGTTTCCTTGACAAGTTAAAATTATGTGCCCCATTGATCTCAGTTGTTCAGCCTTTGCCTGAGATGCAGTTCACATGCAGACCAAAGACTGGTCTTTGTGGTCCAGGGCTCATAGGGAAAAACTCAACTGAATAGTGAAATAACATCAAGAATGACCCTGAAATTCTCATCAGTGCACATGCTCAGAAGACCAGCTAGCTAGCCAAACTCATTATCCACGTTTCACAACAACTATAGTTTAGTGACTCCAGAAGTAGCTCAAGAATCATCACTGGATAATGAACAAATAAAATGAAGTATATACAAGAATAACATTTAACCTCAAAGACTAAGTACACGTTGTGAGCAGCCCCACAGACATCCCAAGGTCCCAGGATCAAACCTGGGTCCATGGGTAACAACAAATGTGAACAATGAGATAAAAATACAGTGCTTGTTTTGCATCTCCTCTTCCTTCCATGCCTACATGGATGAACACAGCAAACATTCTGATTGAAGGAGACTGTACATTATAACACGGCAATGAGGTGGAGTCACCTGTGATTTGAATGTTCCAAGGTTGTGAAACTGAAAGAGTCCAGAAAGGAAAACTGCATCAGAGTGGCATTAGACATGTTTACAAAGTTGGAGCATCTGGTTAATGCTCAAGTGGGCTTATGGATTGAAGTAAAGGTGGTATCAACATTTTTTAGAGATAGAACGAAGATGGCAGATGAAGTGGTTGTATGCATTGTGCATGTTTGAAATGACTGGAATGTAAGTTACTTTTCAAAGCAACCATGTCAGTGCACACACCAGAAGAGCGGAGACATCAAGCTTTGTAAAAGAGATCAAGTCTTACCAGCATCCAGTTCATGCAAGCTAGTGGAGCAATTTCAATATCCCCGTCATTCCCTACAAAATTATGAGAACAGAGAAACTTGCTAAAGTGCAGACTACAAAACATACTCAATTATATTTATGTACAGTAACAAGTCATTGAAAATGTAAAATGAAATGATCCCTTCTATAACGGATTCAAAAAGAAAATAGGTGCAAATTTAAGCAAAACTTGAAAGACATGTACTCTGAAGGTTATAAAATCCTATTAAAAGGACTTAAGGAAGCAAAATGAAAAAGATTTGTGACCAGGGATGAGAATGACACTTTATGATGCAAAGCAGCTTTAATAAAGTGAATAAAAGATAAACTTTAAATCTTAGTACATGTAGCAATTTACACATTGGAATTCGAATTCTATGTGTCCTGGTGATCCAGCATACCTGGTGCTGGATCTAGTATACTTGGTGCAAAATACACATGCATTTTAATGTTCTGGGTTCAAGAGGCAGAACCAGGGAGAACCAAGATGAACAACTGAAAATTTCTTCTCCCCACTCTTTATACCTACCTGCTTGCTTTCATTGCTGCCGGCAACTTCCTTCCTTAAAAATTCCAGTGTGAGGGTTTGGTGGGGAAATGTGTTTTTTCCACTATGAGGTCTAGTTATTTGAATGTGGCTGTCCTTTTTCCCAGCACCAATGTTACAGCCTGCACAGAATAAACCCCACTACCTCATCCAGCCATCCCTTCCTCCAAGGAGTATGCTGTGGACTGGCAACAATTTTGAAAAACAGGACCCACTGAGGATAACCAGGCACCACTGAGGGGCGTCAGGCACTGGACTGGTGTGGGAGTCAGGTGGGAGATGGGGTGATAGTCAGGAGTGGGGTGGAGCGGTTCAGGGGAGACCGGGTTTGTTTGGGGTGGGGCATAGCATACAAGCTGTTGGGGAAAACAGCTCTGTTTCCGGCAGCTTCTCAGGTGTGTTTGGCCAAATTCCATTTTAGCAAACTGAAACCAGGACAAGATTTTAAAACAGGACAGAACAATGTTGCTAAATGGGTACAAATGCAGACAAATGCTGTCAAGTGCTGGTACCACAAGTCCCCTCAGCCACCTCCACACAGAAAACCATACCTCGGTTTTTCTTACTTCCCAGTTCTCATTCAAATTGCCGACATTTTCCCCCAGTTTTCATCACTGGGCCTCAGAGTCCAAGAGCGGCAGCAACCTAGATTGCAAGTGGCCTCTGAGGAAGTTTGTTCCCGCAAGCAGAGCCAAGCTTATGAGGACTAAAAAGAGCAGCAGGGTCAGAGGGGCAGCATGTATGGCCCTTAGCGAGCAGGAGGAAGAAGTGCAGGATTCCCCCACCCCGCTGTCTGCCTGTATCAGTAATCTCCTGGACAGTTTTGAATGGATTTACATTTTCTAGTGCATGTTATACAAAAATTGACTTTTTACTATTTCCAGAATAAACTTTTTATGGCTACCCAATATTTTTCATGTAAAAAATTGGGTGTGACTGGTGAAGTAGAGGTCTGATGCAGTCCACATATATATCAAGCACACGGGTTCAAGCTCTGGGGCCAGGTGGTACAAAGGTAAAAAAACAAATAAAGTGCTTCCTCCTCTTTCTTCCTGCTGCCTCCTCAACTTCACTCTAGCCTGCACCTTTCCTTTCAATAAAGGCAAGGAATGCAATTCTAAGCTAGATCCATAAGCCCCCTAGATTCTAAACATTAACCAAACAATCTACATCCCTACCACTCAACTGTACACAAGAATGAAATATTGAACCCCTAACCCTGACTGACCCTCTATATCCAGACGCCTATAATGTGATTCTGACATGACAATTTACTCAGACCCTCTAACCTTAAAACTGACTTGCTAACCCCCATGCACAACCCTAAATGTGAACACTAAACCCTAAACTGACAATGAACACAACCATCAGCTTAACCCCTAAATTCCTAATCCCACCATTAACCCCAAACCCTCATCCTAACACTTCGTTTAGCACAAAATACATAATGTCTAATACTGAAATGACAAAAGCTAAATCCCAGCAAATTACACCCACACATAACAGGAAAATAGTCATATATCATTGTCAATGTGAAGGTATACACTTTACAAAAATAAGGAGACTATGAAATAACCTATTTAAAAGATTTGTACCATAAATGTATCTCTATCTTAAAAATGTAAAGGTTTCTTGGCACACTCTGGTGGAGCAGCTGTTACGTCAATTGACTGACACAACACACAAACCCAAGTTTGAGTCCTGAGTGCAGAGGAAACAACTAGTGTAAATAAATGGAACTACAATAAAAATGCTTCTTCTTCTCTCTTCCTGCCTTCCTGACTACTCGTCTTCATTCCTGCCTGCATGTTTCCTCTAAAAAATTTAAAATTTGCTAAAAAATACTAATAACAAGTGAGTTATAGAAAACCAACAGCAAATATACTCAATGTTTGAGACTCAGTTACCCCAAATCAGGAAAAAGATCAGAAAGCTGCTTTCACAAGTATTATTCAATAGTTTACTGGACATTCTACGTAAAACAAATAGGAAATCTAATGTAGGGTGGGGAAAAAATATAGAGTCACAGGCCACAGTTTATATCATTGTATATACAGAAACACAAAAAAATCAACAAATAGAGCTAGTAAATGAATTCTAAAATCTAGGAAAAATTGTCAATTGAACTCTTCTGGAGTATCTGCTTGTGACTTCAGTGGGTGGGACACTGGAGTGTGAAACATAGCCTAAAACCAGGGCTAGTGTCCTGGGGACAAGCCGAAAAAACAAATTAACATTCTGATAAAGACACTTTTTTCTCCTGTTTCTTTCCATCCTTTCCTCCTCTCTTTAAAAAAATCAGTTGCATGGTGCACCTTTGTAGTGTAGCAATTAGGTCAATTACATCCAAAGGAGTAAAGGACACGTAACTCTGGGTTTGAGGGCTGGGTGCTTCAAAAAGAACTAAATACCTGTAATAAATATAACCATGGAAGTGACAGACTAAAACAATAAAACACTATCTGGTACCTCCTAGGCAGCTTGGGCCCCTAACAACCCTTCCCCATAATCTGTAAACCCTCCATAACCCTAGATTGACAATTTCTTATTTAATGCTCAGTGATGAGAGAACATTTAATTGTTCTACTCAACCTAGGACATCAGAGACAGAAAACCAACAGTCAGCTCCACTCCACAAATGTGTTACCATGGGCACATCCACACATCCTGAAGATGAGGAGGAGGATGAAGGCCAAGCAAATGAAAATCTAATCCTGGTGTTCTAATTCTATTTCCATCATGTACATGAACTAGTCCTCGTTGTACATCCCCTAAGAAAGAGGCTACCCTTACAAACAGGAGTCCTCAACTGCTCTGAAGATAATCTATCCTGCCCAGCAACTGCTCTGCCACTAAGAGACACCACAGTCCAACCAATGAAGAGCATTAAACTTGGCTTCCCCCCTATTCCCCTATTTTCCATTTTGCCTATAGAAGGTCCTGTTTGTTGGACTTCTACTTCCCTATGAAAGCTATGCCTATCGGAATTACAATTATGCTAGCTCTTCCCAAATAAGCATCTGCTGTTCAATTAACTGGATCTTTTCTTTGAAAGTAAACAATCATGACTTTAACTACTAATCCTAACCCTAAACCAATAATAGTAAACCCAAATCATTATAATCTAAGCCCCTATATGCTCAAACTGATGTCAAACTATAAATCTGGACCCCTGAATCTGGGTCTTTGCAATGGCAGGTTAAAGAAGACATCTTTTTCCTGACTCTTGAATGCTAAAACTCATCCTCATCTTAAATCTGACCTCAACCCTCAATCAAATTGACTGTCACCCAACCCTAAAGCTGAACGCTGAAATCTAACCCCTACCCATATATTTAACTAGGGTAACATTAGACCTGAGCACTAAGCTGAAACCAAATTTGTGATTAAATGAAAGTTTGAGCCCTAACCCTAGCCTTAACCCTAAAACATCTACGCCTCAATCCAATAAAAACAAATACGCACACTGAATAACTATAGGACACATTGTTTATAATATGAAATCAACAAGATAGTAAAGGGACTATGGACCAAGCAAGCATTTTATCCTAGAAATTTAAGAGTTGCTTAGCCTGCTAATACCAAGGAAAAAACACATCATATCACCTGGATGAGGGTAAAATGGGTTGTAACAATTGGTTAACTGGCAAAGAACACAGGTTACTACATCCCAAGGGCCCAGGCTCATGTCCCAGGGTTGGGGGAACAACCAAGATAAAAAATTAAAATAAACAAATAACAGGACTTTCAGAGAGCACTTTGCTGGAGCAGTGGTTACATCAATCTCCTCTGAAAGACAGAGGCCACATACTCCTGTGATATGAATGAATGAGGAACATGAGCAATGATTTCCTGACATTTGGACGCCTATTAACCTGTACTGTCACCAAGTTCCTCTTTGTCATCTAAACTGTAAACCCATATTAACCATTGTGTAAAAGGTGTACAATGTAAGATTAAATGTAAAGAAAAAGATAATTAATCAGAAATATAGAAATACTAACATTTTTGGCTAGTGGGATTCTAGGTGACTTTATTTTCTAACATTTCAGAATTTTCCAAAATGTTCTGTGTATGCTTCCCTCTCAAAAGGACATCATACTTAACACGATTGTTCTGAATATAAAAATTATGTTAGCATAATATGGACCAATAATGTTTCTGCTTCTTAAATGCAAAGCTTGCCTTGTTTACTGATTTTTGCAGTTACTTAACAGATAAAGCTTAGCCCATTTTCTCCTTTCCAACAAAATATCTACCTTATTTTACGACATAGTGTGTATTACCATTGCCATTCAGATATCACATAAGTTGTCAAGCAAAAAAACAAACATTAGTCTTAAGCAAAAATAGTCAAAGAATGAAAAGCAATAGTAATCAAATCAGTACAGTATTGTAATAATAACAGACAAATGGATCAATAGAGCAGAAACAAACTGACATATGTATGGAGAACTAACTCATCACAAATTAGCAAAGAACATGTAATGAAGAAGTCTCTTGTAAATGATGTTGGGAAAACTAGACAGGCACATTTAAGTCAATGAATATAGACTATATAACATGATGAAATAATTGGCCTGAGAGGTGACTTTGGGAACTAAACTCCAATGGCATACAAAAAAAGCATAAATAAACATATGGACCACAAAGTAATAAATAGAATTCTAGGTGAAGATGGTTGCACAAATGAAGTCACGTAACATCCCTGAATTTGGCTCTTAACGACTGAGAAGGTGAGGTGTCCATGGTTTTCACACAGGGCAGAAAGCACTAGGGGTGGACCTGCTAAGAATTTAAAGGCCCAGCATGCTTCTCCCATGCAAGTCCTGCCCAGGGAAGCTCTCTACATCCCATTGCCTGAGCTACAGCCTGCCACCAGGGGCTGTTGTGACAGCCCACATACCTGGATGCTCCTTCCTGCAGGAAGGCATCCCTGGTCTGCACCACCTCCATGGACCCCCGCGGGTAGTGACCCTGGACCTGCTTTGTGCTGTACCCCCAGTGCATTGCATGGGTGGACATGCCTTTCCCCTTGTGCTCCTGACTAAGCAAACACTTTCTATCTTGAGGGTTACATGTACAGAAGAGGTATGTGCACTCTGCAGCACCATAGGTGCTCATACAAACCCTCATCAGGATCTGATATTTACAATGTGCTTTTTGTCGCACATTGACTACAAGCATTTTGTTCAGCACATTTTAATATACAGTGTGAGAGACACCTTTCTAAATAAGAGTCCCACGTAGCTCTCCTCTAACATAACCTAAGACTATCAGGAGAGGAGACCCTGCTGGTTCCGGTAGTTGAAGTGACTGGACTGTGAACCATGTAAAGCCCAAGGACCCAGGTTTGTGACTTAGGGGGTGTTGGGGTGAAAAAGAAAAGTCTAAATTAACAAAAAAATGTTTCTTCCTCTTCTTCTTTCCTTAAGGCTTTTTCCTCTCTTCAAAGTAAATCTCAGTAGAAACATTTAAATTTCCACTTTGTGAAGGAACCAAATTTTGTCATGAATTTTTAAATGACCAGTGTGTGTGTGTGTGTGTGTGTGTGTGTGTGTGTGTGTGTGTCTGTGCATACAACTCACCAATGCACTTTATGTCCTTTTTTATTAGATATTGAATCATCTGAAAATACTAAGGAAATATATTTTTGCTTTAATGATGTTTAAATATTGCTCACTGGCAACATTTGATTGTAAGAAAAAATGTGATAAAAATAGACATGCAAATTTTCGGCAAGCACATTGAGATCTTAAACATCATTACTAATAATGGAAATACAAATCTTGCCATAGTGACAAATCCCCACACCATTCACAGTAGAATGGAAATGATCAAGAAAACTTAAAATAACAAATTTGGCAATAATGTAGATAAATTGGAGTATCAAAAAATGTAGTAGCAGAACTTCCTGAGAATTTACGAGGACTTAGGATCAAAATGCCATGCAGGGACAACACCCATCACTGACCCCACCCCCAGCATGACCCCACACCATCAACTCCAACACTGCCTTGTGACTGAGACCCTGAGGGAGGGTCCTGTGAACACACCTCAACCAGGAGCCTGAGGGATGGCCTGGATGGCTGATTCTCATCCTTTCCCACCATCACCCAATCCCAATGATTGGCTCTCCCTGCCTCTGTCAAAGTGCCACCCACCAAAGTACCATCCACATAGAAACTCAGGTTGTGCCCCCAGGTGGGATCATGCTTGGGCCATGCTTCTCATCAGGGTCATCCTCCAGAGCAACTCCTGCTGTGTGCCCCCAAGTCAGCACTCACCTGAGATGCAACCATCCTCTGGACACGTCCTGGGGACCCAGGTGAGGGCAGCCAAGTCTTTCTGAAAGAGACCTCCAAGACTCCAGCACAGCAGAAAAGGGGAAGGCACCTTTCTCAGGACCATTTTCAAGCTGGTGAGATTGAAGCACCGCTCATTAGGGGCTGGGATGGGGGCAGGGTGCCATGGACTAAGGTCCCCCACCATCATCAATGCAGCCCCCTCCTCCTCACCCCCAACCCCCAGCCTCAGCACAGCTGGATGGGAATGGTGGCACGGTCAGGGCACTCTCTCAAGGCAAGTCCTGACCCTTTCAGGGTCTTGTAGAAGCTAACCCCACCCCCAGGTCCAGACTACTCCCATGGTCATCGCCCTTACTTTGTCCCTGGGGCTCAAGGGCCTGCTGTGTTAGCTGCCTGCCTCTGTCACTTTGTTTTAAAAGAAGGTGCAAGCAGACAAGAATGAAGGCTGACAGGCAGGCAGGAAGAGCAAGGAGGAAGCATTCCTTTATTTTTATCTTTAGTTGTTCACTCTGGTTGTTTATCCTCTAGTCAAGAGTCTTAGGGAGGGGGTGTGTGTCCTCCTCTCCTTCTGAGCCAATTAACCCAACCACCGATCCACCAGGGGTCCCCTTTCTTTTAAGAAAATGTGCAAGCAGGAGTGAAAATGGCAGAGGCAGGCAGTCAGGCACGAAGAAGAAGGTTTTTATTCAGCTGTTTCTCGTGGTTGTCAGCCTGCCTTTTGCTTAAGAACTGTCTCAGGCTGCCGAGATGCTGGCTTGAGGATCATGCAGAGCCCAAGGGCATAAGTTCAGGACTCAAGCAGGAGCGCAAAACCAAAATAAAAACGCTTCTTCCTTCTCTCCCTTCCTTCCATTTAAAAATAATTCCTACAATATAAAATTGAGTAATTTATTGAGGACTTAAATCTGGGTTTTCAGAGTCTGCATCTAAACAGCCTGAGCCACAGAGGGGGATCTGGTGTGCCTTTTTAAAACAATAACCCAGGAGAATTCAGTCTGATTTGCACTACTTATTAGAAGTTACAGAGCTCTGTACTCAGGCACCTTGTCTCTGAATATTAATGAGAGATAAACAAAGGGTGGTTTCAAGTGTTAATGTTACAGTAGCCCTGGGGAGTATTCAGAATAGTTTCTCTGAGGTCTCTTGTTAAGCAGACATGGGTGAGGGGTGCCTGAATGGAGGGAGATTACCTACAATATTTTCTTCTGCAAGATTTATCTGGGTGGGGTGGCATATTGTCTTGTTCCTCTTGAAACTGGAGATCAAAGAATTTATGATGCTATATAAAATGGAAAACAAAGACAATTATATTTCTATTATTACTGCTTTTCAAAATATATATTTATTACAGTCTTACTGTGGCCACTCTTAGAGTGACTTCTGGTGTCCTTTTCTCTAGAGTAGCGAGCAGTGTGCACAGTCTTCAAGGGTTCCCCTACAGGTGTGTCTTTTGGTTACAGGGTCTCAACTAAGGATTTGTTCTCAAATTCAGGCTAGTTTACTTGATATACCGACAGCCCAGACTCCAGAACACTGACTTTTGCAACAAGGAAAGAGCTTTTATGCTGTCTAGCCCAAGGCTCAGGGACTGACCTCCCTCCAGCTGGTCCTGAGGGAATGTAAGCTATTATAGGGGGCAGGATGTGGTCTTGGAAAAAGACAAAGGAAGGAGATTTCTTTCAGGCAGGGCTGCTTCTCTAGTTTTCTTTAGCTTCCTGGAAAACACCATCAATGAATTCAGCCTCTCTCAATAGTTAATCACATTGACCAGCACAATTCCCCATGCATATTGGTATTCCCTGGCTTTCTGGAAACTAATATTGAAGAATAAGTTAGTAAACTTCTTTTGACCAGCTACTAACTCTGAAGAGTAGCAAAGGGAACTTCAGTCTTTCCTCCAGGTCACCACCTGATGAAAGCAGACTTACTACAGAGAAAACTCACCAGTGTGCCCACACCTCCACAGCTTCTGGACAGTCCAGGGGGAGTAGCCACTGAACATTTCAGAAATACATGTGAAATTTCTCAAAAGCACCCTATTATTTATGTAAAGGTGTTTTATTTTCAAGCAACACAAAGTATTTTATAATAAGCATCAAATATGTGACACAATTTTCTTTATCAAAATTTATTTACAGACCAATGACATGTACAATTGTCATAACTAAAGTTTTACTCCAATATATTTCTATATAATACTTAATGTCATTAAACTTAAAACGGTTACACCGTTTCATCGACTTTAACAATGGTCTACAATTATTTAAGAGAGATATACGGTTCAATAATCACATATTATGTGCAAGACTGAGAGAAGCATTTGCATATTACAGAGGAGACTCAATCTCCTTCCCCCTCACTTTTATCACCATAAAAGTGAGTCCACAACCCATATCTTAGTACCTTTTCCAGAGTCTAAAGGAAGAAAAGGAGTCTTGATTAAACCTTTAAAATGGTCAAAATAAACTGTACCATATATGCAAACAACTCTTGATTTAGATATTTTCTGTACGCTTTCCTCTTTACCAGCAGTAAAGTTTTATTATTAGTGAAAAAAATAATCTGGCTAAATTGACTCTAATTCCTCTCATTAAAAGCAAACTTGGACATAAAACAGAAAATAATGACAATTGTCATCTTGGAAACTTTTCAGGTTATAATAAAACCAATTCAGTAATTGGATAATATTTTCAATGATTCTATTGAACTAGCAAAACACAAGGGCATGCACTCTGGCAATGATACATGATAGGTGAGTTTGGGAGCCCTGATGAGATATGCAGGACAAGTATATTCACAGAGAGCTATGTGGCCGGGATCACGTGGCAAAGGTATTAGAAATAGCAACGGCGAGTGTAAGCTGTGGGCTGAGAAAGTTATAGTAAGAAAGATGTGCATGCATGTGTGTGTATGTGTATGTGTGTATGGTGCCATGTGCTTCACTCCACGTGTGTTAGCTGCACTATGTGTGTAGATGTAGTATGGTTTCCCATACATCCCTGGGCGATAGAATCCTCCCTTCGTGGGTGTGAACAGGGCTGGAGCTCTCCCCGGAGCTGTGAGAACCAAGGTTGGCTGGAGCTCTCAGGAGAGCTGGCAGTGATGCCTGGAATAAATAGCAGAAGTAACTAGGGGGGGACTCAGGTTGTTAAGAAAGGGTCTTTGTAAGCCCAGTTTTACCTCACCTGTGTGATAGTAACATATTTCAGTGTCTTAGATTATCACGGTTAACTTTCTGCTTATACATTGGTACACCTACTTTATAGATGCCAAGTTGCACTGCCCCTGTATCTTTTAAATGACAAGTGTGCTGTGGAGGTGCAGTGTTGAACAGATTCCTGTGGTGCTGTCTGCAAATAATGGGTTTTGGGCAGATGACAGATAAAAAAATCATAAGCTAAATAAAATGCTTCTTGCTCCCCTTCCTGCCTGCTTGCCTTTCTCTTTAAAAACAAATAGAAGTGCTACTGATATTGCCTTTTGAAATTGTACTTTTATTTTACAACGCTGATTTATTCTCTAGGATAGTTTCTTCTACAATAACTTTTTAAATAAAACCACCATGATATAGTCAAGAAAGAAGGTAAGTGAAACAATAAACACTGAGACACCACATTTTGCACACACAGCATTGGACTAGAGGCAGAACATACAGCTGTGTTTGCCTTCCTAATTGATAAACATGCTCCTCAAGGTTTTGGCTTCTTTGTACATAAGCAAGAGATTAAGACAACCTTGGTTTTGTAAAGACTTGCTTATACTGTTACTGGACTAGGTGGACTAGACATGCAGGTGCTTTATTCATGGCCAGTTGGAGGCACAGTCAACCTTGGGCACCTGTTGATGAGAACAAGGGTCTATGACTGTGCCCAATAATACCTGTCAAGTAAAAAGGAATAAAGACAATTAAAAAAAACTAAATTTTCAATGATCAGTTATTACAGACTATACATATTATGGATATAATAGCAACTGATTTGTATACACCAAATAATACATCACAAGAATATGTAAAGCCTAAACAATGAAGCAATGAAAAGCTATAAACAAAAATAGGATAGTAAGTATTGCTGTATCAGTTTTAGTCCTTGTTAAGTTAAGAAGATAAGAAATAAGGTCATAATGTAAATAAGATTTCTATAAATAAGTCAGAAGGTTCATCAAAGAGTTGATAGGTTCAGCATATCAGTGTCTCCACCACCTGAGGCACAAGGGTTCACCCCAACATAAAAGAATCTTTGCTGGGATAGATCTAGTAGTGGAATTACAGGGTGATAGAAAATGCTTTCTCAATAATCACATTTGAGCTTGTCAATCTTTCCAATTTTAGCTATTCTGGAGGGTGTATAGGGTTATCTCATTTTGGATTTTTATTTTCATTTCCCTGATAACTAATGAGGCAGTACATCTTTTCGTATGTTTAATGACTATTTGGATTTCCTACTTGATTTTTCATTCTGGATGTGCGCCTTGTCTTACTTATTTTGCAAATATCTTTCTCATTATGTAACTTGACTTCACAGTGTTAATGGTGTGTTTTGATGGATAGAAATTATCGGTTTTAATGGAATCTAATTGATTAATGTTTTACACTATGGATAGTGATTTCACTGCCCCTTATAAAAAATCTTTTACTAATCCAAGGTAATTGTTGTATACTACAGCATCACAGAACAGATGTTTCTACTTTTCTATATTAAATCCCCCTCCAAGTAACTACTCGCATGTGTTGTGAGGTAGGAAGCAGGTTTCCTTTTGGAAATAGAACTTGCCTGGAACCCTGAGTTGAGGTATTTATCTTTCCACTACTGCTGTGGAATGCCAACTTTGTCATCGATCTCTTCTGTCACCTGGTATGAGGTCACTCCTTGAAACAACCAGCTACTCACTCACAGGACACTTCCACCTATACTTGCCAAGCAGGGAGAAAGTGGGATCTCCCAACCATTTGCTTTCCCTCAGTTAAACTAACTTGATGCCCCAGCTATGCTGCTCAACAAGAAGTAACTCTCTGCATAGCCCTCTGAGAACTGTAAGTTGATTACAGACAGAATCCATAGAAGGAAACCAGGGAACATGACTTTGGGACATACCTAGTTCTGAAACATTCACCAAGGGTACAGACAGACTGGAAATGGACATGTATCCCTACTCCTGGTCTCTTAGCCCCTTTCACTGAATCCCACAGATGACTCATGCCTGTGTTGCTGCCCCTGTACCATCCCATACATGTGAAAAACTGCATGCTCCTCCTACCTTTTGTCTGGACTTCAGAATGAATTTAGGACATGAATTCCTTTCTCCTTCCTTTTCAAATCACAAATAAACCATTTTGTAATAAAATATTAACCCTAACTGTAAACTATCACTATCCCTAAAGCTAACACTATAAACGATATTACTAACCATAAACCAAGGTCTAAATCTAACCCTAAACCCTAACCCTAATGCTAAGCCTAAAGCCTAACCCTAACCCTGAGCCTAAAGCCTAACCCTAACCCTGAGCCTAAAATCTAACCCTAACCCTAAGCCTAAACTCTAACCCTAACCCTAAACCAAACCCTAAACCATAACCCTAAACCCTAATCCTAAACCCTAAACCCTAACCCTAACCCAACAACAAAGATAACCCTAACCCTAAACTTGGCACAAAACCTAAAACTAACTTTAACATTAAACCCTAACATTAACCATAACTCAAACTCTAACTCAAACTGAACAATAATGCTAACTTAGCACAAACACTAACATTAATCCAACAATACCCTCACACTAGTCCCAATCCTAACCCTAAACCTAAATTTAGCACTAATCCTACTGCTAACCCTAACCCTACACCCTAAGCCCTAACACTAAACATAAACCAAAGTCTATTCTAACCCAACCCTAAACTCTAACCCTAAATTTAACACTAACTCTTACCCTAGCACTAGACCTAAAACATAACACTAACCATAACCCACATTCTAACACTAACTAAACAAAAACTCTAACCCTGACCATAATCAAAACCTAATACTAATTCTAAGCCAAATCCTATCCCTAAACTAACCCTAAGCATAAACCTGAACCTAACACTAACCATAACACAACAATAACCCTAAACCTAGCAGAAACCCTAATCCTAACAATAACCAAAAGGAAATGATAACCCTAAGTCAAACCTTAACCCTAAATCTAGAACTAACCCTAACACTAGAGTTAAATGCTAATACTATCATAAACCAAACTGTAACAGTAACCCAACAATAAAGCTAACGCTAACCCACCCTAACCCTAAGCTGTAAACTCTGAACCTAACCCTAACCCTAGCACTAAATCTAATCCTAACCCTAACAGAGATGATAACCCTAAGCCTAACACTAGAGATTAACCCTAATACTAACCATAACTGAAACTTTAACCCAACAAAATGCTAACCCTAACCCTAACACTAAACCGAACCAAAATTCTAACTGTAACTAAACAATAAAGCTAACCCTGAACCTAAACATAAACCCTAAAACCCTAAACCTAACCCTAACTCACAACCTAACCCTAAATTTAATCCTCACTTTAATGCTAACCCTAACCCAACTCTTAAACCCAACCCAAATTAACGAAAGCTCTAACTGAACTCGAAAATGAATGCTAATTATGTTCCCTAACTCTAGAACAAATCCTAACCCTAACTGCAACCCTGTTCTAACCCTAACCCTAGAAGTCTTTTTTTTTTGAAGCAAATTTTCTGTCACCTTTTGTACAATGAGAGATGGAATTATCAAATGGTGTTTTTGAGCAGAAATAATGAAGACATTAAATCCAGCTTATAAGTGTATATATACTATATATGTAAAATATGTCATGTTTTCATAAGGTGTGTGTAATTGTGGATGTCGAAATGTACGTGGTATGTATGCAGGCTGTATGTGTGTGGTTCAGTGTATGTTCTGTGTTTTGTTTAGGGTTTGTGTCTTACCTGTGTATGTGTATGTGTAATTCTATGCGATGTGTGTTTTCTATTTGTCTTCTAAGAAAATTTTGTTAAGTTCAGTGATTCTTAAGCTTTGCCCAATAGAATCCCAGAAAAGAGGGAATTTGAAAATGGAACCCAGGTCACAACTGGAACCAACAAAATAAGACTCCCTGTGGTGACACCAGGTATTGCCTTTTTTCTGGCTGCATGACCACCCAACTGATTCAACTGTTTTAAACAAAGTTAAGAATTGGCTTCATTGGCTAGTTGCTTAAAATTTCAGGGCAAGTTGGAGGTTTCAAAAGTGTAGTCATTCTGTTTGTGCATAGTGTCCTTCACAGTCCTGTGTTTCAAGCATTTGGAGGTGTTATTTGTGGCACCAGCAATACTTTGTTGTTATTTTGGGGCATATTTCTGCTTAAGAAGAATAGCTTCTTTCTGCCCCCTTGTTGAGAATGTAACAATTGTGGAGGCTTTTTGTGGTCACTTTTGCTTGTGTATTAGCTTTGTCATCCACTTCTGCCATCACAGACCTTTCCTTGGACCTCAGCTGCCATCTGACAGATATTTGCTGTTGGGGTAGGGTGTACACAGATCAGTGGAAACACAACACTCCTGATAAATATAATCTCAAATGCACCAGGTCTTACTGGTGACCTCTGACTAGAACTGCACAGTGACACATCTATCCTAAGACAATGGGTTGGTTGGGGGAAGCAGTCGAAATGCCACCAATCAATTTGTCTTATATTGACTCAATGTGATTAGCTCATTTTGTAATTAAAGACCAGACAAACTTGCTATTACCACTTAGTAGCTAATGAATACTGAGATTTTTGTTACCATTGGAGTTTTAGCTCATCTGCCAAATGATAGATACAACCCATTTTTCAAGACATTTCTCTTTGTCCCCACCTACACGCTCATTCCTCCCTCCTCCCCAATTCTTCATTTTGAGAAATGCCAAACGACCTTTTTTCATTTCAATAATAATATTGAATAACAGCACACTCCAAAAGTTGGCATCTTGAGGAAAGGAATTTAATGTTAAAGTCCATGCTATTATTTATCTAAACAGCTCAGATTAAAACATGTTGCTTTAGGACAGGATTGGGAATTAGTTTTTTGTTTTGTTTTGTTCTAACTAGAACCTGTGCTTCAACATCTGAACTCTAGGTGGCAGTGATGTACCGTGCAGATCTGTAGTTCACGTCATAAGGGACTATAGGCTGTTTCACTGGTCCAGGATGAGTGGACCTTATAGAAAACTGGAATGTGATTATTAGATGTCAAGCTACCCTGAGACTGTTGTACAGGTCAGCCTTTTTCTCTTCTGCTTGATTGTGTTCTAGGAAATAAGGAAAGAAAACTACAAATTCGTGAAAACATGAATCATATAAAGGATGTAATGAATGAGCTGATGGAAACGTGTCCAATTGTTTTCTATATTCTCTCTTTTTCTGTAAGTGTCCTGACATGGAAAAAGAGGCTAGTAATTCCAACTTCATAATATTACTATGAAGATAATTTATAAAGAAAATGAATTTCCTAACATACATTGAGCTCCATCTAAATGTTAGTATTTTTAGTATTATCAAAAGGTCTCTGCATTTATCTGAAGGAGTTGAAGGAGATGTGGGCATTACTACTCACAGGAGTAATGAAAAGAGAGACAGAGAAAAGCACATCACACCCATTATACACAAAGGCACACATCATACACATCACATAGTAAGAACTCACATGTGTTGTACATAAATGCACACATATTATGCACAAAAACATGCATCACACACAGAGACTCTAAAGAATGTAGATGCATGTGTAACCAGATGAATAAGAATGTCAAAAGCATTTTCAAAGAGAAAAACCTGAAGGAGCTTTGGGGACGTCTTGGCTAGTTTGCCTTGGCAATAGATGGCTAGTCAACTTTTTTTTAGAGTGAAAAAAGGGAACAGAGGAGAGGGTTAGTGTGCTGGTTGTCAGAGTAGATCTCGGTTTCAGTAAATCTGCAGTCCCTAAAATTCCTGCCATGTGCACATGGGTGCACGTGTGTGTGCATGATGCAATGGGAGGGTGCAGCCAGACACACCTCATGTGGCCTATTTTGCATGGCTGTTCTGTGCCCTGAAGTGTCATTGGACTCAACATCAGAACAGATTCGTTTAGAGCTCGTGAGTTTAGGGCCATGTGTTGATTTCTGTATCCTGCTTAGAGACTATCATTACATGGAAATCCAAACTGATAAATCAAAAACAAGACTTCAAACAGCGAAAAGTTTCTACACTTCTAATAATTTACCATTGGATACATTTAAACCCTCACATGATGAAGGCTACTCTTCTGTACCACTCTCAGAACTGTTTTGGGGGAACCTATCTGAGGATCTTCCTCTTTACAGTGGATTCATTAAAAGATAAAGGTTGTCAAAAACATTAATTTTCACTGTGGTTAGTTAGAAGTGTGGTTAGTCTTAGAAGTGTTTGTGCAGCTGGTGAATTGTCAACAGGAAGAAGAGTTTCCAAGGACCCTTCATTTCTCTCCCTCTCTCTAAACACAACCACCAACCTCATCATCACCATCATCTTTATTTTTCAAAGGTCTTCTGTGTGAAGGGGAAGGCAGAATTTTAACACCTAGATTCCAGGAGATGTGTGTTTCATCACAAATGCAACTGTGAGGTGGAGTGAGGAGATGAAAGGACAAGCCCTTTCACTTACAGGAAACACCTGCTCTCAAGCTTTCCAGAGGGTAAGAGTAAAGTGGACATGCCAGCTCAAGAATCCACACTGCTTCACAGCTGCAAAAAAAATCTGAAAAAAATGGCACCTTTACACTTCCTTGGAACTATTTAATGTAGATACTTCATAATTAAATGAGTGACCAAGTTCACAAATGTTCCCCGTCATAATTATTTTATGTTCACCAGGAGTTGCAAAATATGAGATCAGCCTTCAATTTGAAAACTTCTTCCTTCCGAGACAATCAAAGAAATTATAAGAAAAATAAATGTGCCACTCTGCCAAGCTAAGAACAACAACGAAGAAGAAAAGCTTTTAAAAATATTCTATTTAATTTGAATTTATCGCTTTTCAAAAAAATGTTATGGAAATCATCAATTGTCTATTGAGGTTAACCAGTTAATTCATGTGGAGACTGGAAATCTAATGTTCTAAATATTGATGTGTCATTTGTTAGCTGAGATATGTTCATGCTTTGTTTTCTGTATAATGTGCTGGCAAGACGATGCCTTTGGCTTATTTTGCAATCTTCACTGGTTTTAGCCATGTGCAGGTCAGGGTATATAATTAAATGCTTGTTAATCTGATTTGCTGAAAGCCTAGAAGTCTGTGGTGTGAGACAATTTGTAGAGAAAGAATGTTGGACTGGGATTTTAAGCTTCCCACCTAATGCAAGTTCTATGACTATGATATTATTTTACAAATCACTTCATCTCCCTAAACCTCAAAGATCCCAAATAAAAGTTAATGCTGGCATTTTCCTCTCCCTTGACCCCATGAGGGAGCTATAAAAACATATAAGGCACTAATAGTAGTATCTCATATTACATCTTATAAAATACAGATCTACCCTGTCGTATTTGTTCCCCATACACCTGTAAGATATTAGTGCATTGCAATATGAATGGACTGACAACTTTCCACATTTAAAGTTATGCTCCCTTTTTACTAAATAATTCCTACTTCAATTTCACTCTCGCTTCCCACATTGGATTCTAAGCAGTCAAGAGAGTCAGGCTGGTATTTTGCTAAAAAATCACCTCAGATAAAAATCTGCGTTTATTACTTAGATTTTCGACCGTCCACAAAATGCTCGCACACAATTGAGCCAGTTCTTTGCCACTTGAAGGCAAAGATGGTCTTTCTGACACCCGGTAACTTGCTCCTCCTTTCTATCTGAGGCCCCATCAGAGACACTTCCACCTCCCTACCAACTGGTCTATCAAGGCAATCCAGGTTTTTCTAACAGGGGCCTCAAAACTCTTGCAGCCTGACCCCATTGCCCAGTTCCAAATCCTCGTCCATAGTTTTAGGTGCTGCTACAGAGGCACCCAGGCCCTAAAATATGTATTAGGTTACTCAGGCCACTGCAACAAAGTAGCACAGGCTGGGTGACAAACAACAGACATCAAGCTCTGCACATTCCATGAGCCTATAAGTCCAGGATCCAGGAAATGTGAGTGTTGGTTTCATTCTGAGATCTCTGCCTTTGTCTATAGGTGACCATCTTCTCCCTGTGCCCTCACATGGTTGTCCCGTGGATGTCTGTGTCCTCTGTAAGAACACCAGTTACACTGGACTTAAACACATACATTTGAGAGGAGGATACAATTCAGCCCCAAACAGGCAGTAGACCCACAGAGGAGAATATTAACACTAGTGGAAAGTTAAAATCACATGGCTAGTCTATTCAAGATCCAGATTTTCTAAGTTTTCCTGTTAAGCCTATTAAGGGAGAAAGCACCTTTTGGAAATGTCTATCCCAACTAAGCAGATCTATGAATTGTTATCAGGTAAGTAGACAGAAAGATCAGTTGTGGTCAAGTGAAAAAGCAATGCTTGTGAACAAAATATGCATTCAACAGCTTGGAGCACTGCTGCATGCCTAGTGTCTTTTGTAAATTGTTTAAAAGATTAAATTAAATGTCAGTGTTATTATTTTAAGTTTAACATTTTGTTGATTTTTTAAAATAATTAGCTGATCCATCTGCCTGAGAATTATAATCCTAAAAATTGTCAAGGAAGGCAATAATAATTTCAACTTTATTCTTTGAATGATATAAATTCAAATGAAATTTGATATTAAATGACTTTCCTCAATGGATATACGAACAGGTACCATGGGCTGAAATAGAATCAATTCACTGATCAAAACAGCAAATTCAGTGGAAAAGCTCTGTTTGTTCATTTTTCTAGTCACCTCATTGTCAAGGTTTTGCCTCCACTCTAGAGCAATTCATCTTTACATCGTGCATTTGGAATCTGAGGATTAACTATCCGGAGGCTTAGGTTCACATTTAAAATGAACTTTAAGATAGACATATATAAAAGGTAGGGGAGAAATATTTTTTAAATGTTACTCTTCAAGTGTGAGCCTGTTCTTGTATTTACCATAGTGTATTTATTTGTAAAGAATCACATAATCATTTAAACATCCTTGTCCAAATGCAAAAGGCACATCAACTTGTCTGTCACATTTGCCTCTGAGAATACTGGGGTTTCCAGGAAGGAAGGAGAACACAAATCTACTGAACACAGCCCTGGGGACCTGACTCTGAAGTGTCCTCTCATGTGACCCTCTACTCAGACGAAGGCAGTTTGGGGCAATACAAAACGAATCAACTATAAATGGGCTCTTACCTAGTGGTCCGTAAAAGAGGGGATGGAATAATTTTTCACGAAGGTCCTTTTGAGTCAAGGCAGATTTCTTACTTGGGCCTGGGACAGATAAAGACTCCAGACCCTTTCACTGAGGGCCTCTCACAGGACAACGCTCTTGCAGGTGTCAGGCGCCCCCAGTCAGGAGACAAGATGTGACTGCCCAATACTTCTGCCTGAGCTGTCTTTGGTTCTATAATTACTAATTAGCTTGTGCACCAAATACAAGAAAAATTCAATTAAAATTGCAACCGGCTGGCTTCTCAACCCCCCAGCAAGTTCTGTTCAGAGCTGTCCTTTGGCGAGCAGCTTCTGGGAGGGAGACACTTGGCTGGCCTCCAAGGCAAGATGGCCCGCGAGGCTGAGTGGCTTCGCTGCTGTGGGGCTGAATCATCCCACCGTGCTGTGCTTGTGGGTCGGTGGTTAGTTACTCTTGGAATCCTTCCTGGATTTCTGCTCCCCAAATACTTTTCAGAAAGTGAATTCTCACACTTGTCTCCTTGCACCCACCTTCCCTCAGAGTATTTTCCACACAGCAGCCAGAGTGAAACTTGTAAGACATAAATGGCTATCTTTTACAGAGCAAACCCTTCAGAGTACCCTCAGCATAGAGAAAAAATCCATATCTTTACCAGGGATTTGATTTGGTGCCCATTTCCTTCCTGACCTCATCTACCACTGCCACTCTATTGCTGCGCATCAACCTAACTGATGTCCCAGCTGTTGTTTCAGTGCCCCAGGCATGATTCTTCTCAAAGCCTCTGCACATTCTACCCACTATCTGGAATGTTCTACCTCCAGGTACCCAATGGATTGCTCCTCCCTCCAGACAAGTCTCAGGTCAAATGTCACCCTCTTCCAACTCTATCCCTCCCTCATTACTCTTCTTATTTGAAACAGCATCAAACTTAATGACAGGTTATTTCAAAAAGCACAAAGAACTTTATTTCCTGAACTATTTAAAAGTAAGTTGCCAACATTTTACCCCATTACTCTCAAGTGTTTAACTGTGAAAGTCCTGCAAACCAGAATAGTCTCCTACATTGGTACATTAGTGCCATATAATCTTCAGACCCCATTCAAGTTTCACCAGCTGTCCCAACAATATCATTTACAGCCAAAGAACCATTTGCAGAATCCTGCTTGCACTTACTTGTCAAGGGTCTTTAGTCTGTTTCAAAATGAATGATTTCTCGAGTCTCAGAGATTTTCATGGCATTGACACTTTTAAAGAGTACAGGCACCGCTTGTGTGTAAGTCCCATCAATTTTCTCTTGTCTGATGTTTCATCATAATCAAATTCAGGTTACTCATCTTTGACAGGAATATCACAAAAGTGATGGTTTGTTCAGAACCAGCCACATAATATTGCAGGACCTATTAAAAAATGAAGACATGATTGTTTGTTAAAAATAGTAAGAAATGCAAGATGGTAGCATCAGAATGCCAAACCAAGATGAAGAATAGCAAAGTTGCCAGTGAAAGAGGTTGGCTTGTGACCTTCAAGTTTCATCTCTTGATGGTACCTTTGATCTCATTAAGGTAAGCCAACCAGCTTTCTCCAAAATAAGTTCACTACTTCTCCTTTTGTAATTAGAAAGGGTTTTGGTGAAGATTTAATGTTTCCTTACATATAAAATACATACTGCCTGGGTCACAGGAGAAAACTGTATTTTTAATTTAATATTTACTGAGATAATTTTGATTTACAAAATAATATAAGCCCATATGTACAGTTCACCATTCCTGAAATATGTACCAATATGAAATGCCCACCACCAAACCACCAAAAGTCTTTCACCACTGCCCGTTGGAGCACACCATCCCTTAATCCAACTCCCTGACCCCTGCCCTGTTCATAACATCAGTCCTATTATTCTCTGTAAGAGTTGAGTTCTTCTCTTATTTGTGTCTGTTTCTTTGTTTCTTTATAGACCTCATTTGAGTGAGATAGTTTGGGAACAGTATTTCTCATTATGACTTAGTATAATCTACTCTAGTTCCATCCATGCTGTCCCAGATGACAGGGTTTCATCTTTTAAAGTGTTGTGTAGTATTCCACTGTATAGCGAATACACTTTATCCACTCATCTGACAATGGGCATTTTGGTACTTTCCATCTTGGCTATTGTAAATGATTCCACAACAAATATGGGGGTGAATGTATTGTTGTTATATTTTGGAGGAAAATGCCCAGAAGTGGGAAGAAGGGATAATATGGAATTTCCATTCTCAATTTTTTATGACTCTCCATATTACTTTCCGTAAAGCTTATGCCAACTTGCACTCCCACTAATGGTGTAAAAAGTTTTCCTTTTCTTCCCATCCTCACAACATTTGTTGTTTCCAGATTCTAGAATAATAGAATACTATTTTAGAGGCAAAATACATGATAAAGTTCTTTTCTGAATTTCTTCTGAGTACAGGTAACAAATTTACATTTAAGAAATTTTCCCACTAAGAAGCTAAAGGAAATGAATAAAGAAATATGCATTTATTAATAAGTTTAATTTCTAAAATTAAAGATTCTAATTTAAATGACACTACAGAGAATACTGGCAAGATTCCAAGACCTTAATTTCTCTTATCCCAGTGGGGGATAAGAAGGGGGACCTTGCAACAGTTATTTGTTTCCTTCTACTCCAGCCCTTTATTTCCACAGGGTGGTCAGGTGTACAAAACATTAATAAAATGAAAATGCTTTTTGCACCATATAATTTTAAGTAGAAGACATGATATTAAGTATGAACTCAATCTTTCAACCCCAGGCGACCTGCACACTACAGAGTCCGGCAGACAGCAGCACATATCTTTGAGAAAGTGAATTAAGGATGTCCATCTTCTGTTTTCACTTATCTGTATTTTATTAGTTCTTCAGTAAATATGCTTTGCATCCAAAAGAAAAAGTTGAGGAAGATTTTTGCATATTTGGATATTCACAACCTCAGATTCAAGGGAGGCTCTTGGTATTTACTAATTTGGTGAGTGAGTGAGAATAAATGAAGATAGATGAAGGCCAATGTCTTGGTTTCCCCAGATGGCTGCCTTCCTCTGAGCTTGCAAAGCAATAACTACAGTCCAGATCTAGGCTGGTTTTCTGTTGCTTCCTTGAACCCACAGATGACTCACAGAAGAAAAACATCTCAGGGGGAGTGAGCATGAAAGGCAGGTTGGCTTTTGTATATGAACAAGAGCTGGAAGTCCCTGGGCCTGATTAATTGGAGGGATGGAGGTGAGTGTCTCCTGGTATAAGCAGCTTGTTGCAGCAGTTGAACCAAATTCCCAAAGACCACACCCCTGCTAACTAATTAGGATGTGCTCATTGGAGAAGACATTATATCCTCAAGCCTCAAGAATCTACTGGTATTCTTAAATTAGTTGTAGAAAGGCTTATTCTTCCATGTGGAAAAGGTAGCAACAAATTGTGGGATCCTAGTTTAAAAATGAAAGCTGTGTCTTTAGAAGGAGGAGAGGAAATCACACTGCAGCAGAGAAAATGAGCTGGAAGCCATAAGTAGGATTTTGCTGTTCAAATGTGATTATTCTATATTTGCTTGAATGATCTTGTAATACACAAGTGCACATTTAGAATATCACAAATATTCTCTTCAATGTCTCTCATTCAAAACACATGGGCCAATCACCTATATTTGTACATTTTATGTTAGCAGTCAAGTGTCACAGCATTTATAATAATAAACTAGTCTCTCCCACCCAAATGGGAGCGTTATGGAGCATGGAACACTGAAGTCAGTTCATGCCAGCTTTTGAGAGCGTATTGCTAAATTCTCAGGATTTTTGCAACCCAGTTGTTAAGTATAGCTATTATTCAAAATTAAATTATATAGATTTACAATAAAATTATACTAACAATAAACATAAGAAATACTCAAAAATTCTCTCCTATTTATTTTACTCCATTTTGCTCTTATCTATGCTCTCAAGGACATTTCCTACTATGCTCCTGCATAATGGAAATGTTACTAATGTGCTGATGCACATCTCTGTGTTCAGTGATGCTGTGTTGATGTCAGAAGATCAGTCAGAATAGGAGTAGCTGCATCACAGAAACTGGCTGTTTTTGTTGCTTGTGTACACTTAAGAAAGTGGAGAACCCTTTAGCTGCCAACTTGAATCCTCCTATGTGTGTGTGCACTTGTGTGTGTGTCCCTAATCTCAGCTTGTCTGCCCCAGACTACCTGAGTGCCAACCTTAATACCCCAAACAGCCCCGTTTCTACGCCATCAAGATGAAATAAATGATCATAAACCATGAGAAACTCATCACCTTGTAGGCAAAAGCCTGCAGTGGGAAAGGAACTGCTTGCAGAAAGATACAGCAAATGATAAAACTCTTCAGTTCCTCTTAAATAAGTATAGGTTCAACAATCTCTCTGGTACTGAAGAGGTGAATAAGTCCATAAACCCTTGCAAAGTGATCTGTCCTAACTGCCCTGAAGTTCAGGCATCTGGCAGCAAATACGCTTTTTTTTACAGCATGGTGAGACAAAGCAGTTGACTGAAATGCCTCACCACACCTCAGACTGGCTTGGTCTGGACAGTCTGATTCATTCAAGGAGACTGATGGAAGCTCCACCCCAACAATCTGTGGATGGAAAAGTATCACTTTCTATTAGACAGAAAGAGGATGACACTCTAGATCTTGTGGAAAATCTGGAACATTCATCAAGAATGAAATAAAGGAAAGTGATCAACTTCTGAAGAGGATAAAGCTCAAAGAAACTGATTTTTACATTATGACTGTTTTTTAAGTGTTTGTCCATGGGTCTGATAAAACCTAGATCGCTAATATTTTTAAACTCAAGCACTTTAGACACAGAAGCTCTTGTCTGTATTCCTTGTACTCCATTCATTATATCTAGCTAATTAAGGTGAAGAAGCCTGGGAATAAATTTTGAAACAAAGGTTAATCAAGTTATTTACCTCATTAAAAAATGGAGAAAACATCAGTAATGTAGATTAAACTCAACTATGTGCCATATATGCAGTTGCCAGAGTGTGACTAGGACCCAAAGCTGAGGAAGTAAGTCTTCCAGTATTCACAAAACATGTTCTGATTCAGCTCTGATTCACGGGCTACAAATAAAGATCCCGCATCTTTGTTTTTACCTTTTGTCTTACTCAAAGTAAACCAAAACATCCACCAACATTCATGTTTAAGCTACATTCATCTGCCAGTGCTCTGAAAGACGGCTGAGCTGGACAGTGGTCAAAGATTTACTCATAGTCTGATTTGTCAAATCATGGTCAAATTGCATCTGTAAGTCAATTATGGACATGAGTCCAACAGAAAGTAGCCAAAGTGTTCTGTAAGAAGGGCCTGGTGTGGTGATAGAGTGCTGTATGTTTTGTAATTACTTGTAAGTTCTGTGCTACTCATCCTCCAAATCAGGATCTGTCGTCTCCACAATGCTCAATAGGCCTTTTAAGATGTCCAAAGCAAGGGGTGCCACCCTTGGTATGTGAAGATAAAGGCTAACAAAAACCCAAAGTTGTTACCCTCACCACAGTTTCTTAGACATGGAGTCATCTACAAAGATGAACTTTTATCAGAGAAACCCATGTTAGGTCAGGGGAAAATCTAGAGACACATCGTTTTCTGTGAAGTCATCCCCTCTCATGAAGACCTCTCCTCTCTTGTTGACATTCCAGGTCCTCTTTCCTGTTCCTCTTCTTGGGATACAAGTCTCGGTGTTTTCTGTTCCCTTCAGAATTTTATGGCCATGCAAATTCTTCATGTACATTATCAAATATGATTTTTGTCCTAATAATCACTTTGAAAGTGAATTTATTCTTCCAGCCAGTGAAGAACAAGAGAAGGATGAAGGAATTTCCCTCAAATACAAGTTATAGTAAATTTTTGTGCATATATGTTTGCAAACTATTTTTTGCTGAAAAACCAGTTGTAAAACATTTAATATTACCTTAATTTTACATTTAATTAACCTGTATGAGGTTACAAGAAAAGCAAAGTAAGTCCACTATCACAACTTCACCTATATATCAACCACCAAAGTAAAAATGAATTTGTGTTGCCTGAAAATTCCTATAATCATGAAAATAAGAGATAAGGGTTATAGAACTGAGTTATGTGAAGCACATGTAGGCTGGTTAAATCAGTTCTTTCCTAGCTTTCAGTATCAGTCCGGTATAAGGAGAAATTCTGCCTTCTCCCCATAATGACTCCTTTCCGCCCCCTCTTTATTCACATAGAGCAGCGTTCTGGAATTTGATGTCATCCATAGTTTAAGCAGTGATGACAATTTCCCATTACTACCATCCTCAAGAAAACACCTGTTCTTTGTTATTGAATTTGTTGTAAGCAGAACACTGAAGTTATTTGAGGACTGCTTGGAAGAGGTGCCAGAAAAATGTGTGCTCAGGCTTGGTGTTTGAGTTACTAGAAGGAAAGCCAGGAGAATAGCAGATGTGGTGCTAGTGGCTGACTTACTGACTAGCTGTGTGCTCATGAGTAAGTCACAAGTAAGGACACTTTGTCCTCTTTTCAGGAGGTCTATCGCACACTGCACTCCTTCGTGCCTCACACTGTGCCCAGCACATGGGGGCATCCTATCAATGTGGGCTCTACATGCTGGATGATAATAAATGCAAACTCTGCCTTTCATGGCTACTGTGAGGATCCACCCATTTGAAGGTATGCATATTGTTTTGCAAACTCAAAGTTTTTAAATTAGTATTTTGTCAGTTTCCCCCTTTAAAGAACTGATGCTTCGTATCACTGCCTCGACCACTACTTGGAGTTTATTCCTCTCTGACCAGGAGCATCTCTTCAGACCTGAACTCCTCAGTCTTCCCAAAGCTGCCCAAGCAAACCTTGAGTAAGAAGTTTCACACTGCATAGCAATAGTTGTTTATTCACCTCCTGTTTCACTAAAGTGGGGGACTCTGGAAGGCAAGAATTCTAGGTCTTTCCTTTTAATATCCTCTTAGGTTGGTGGCTGGAACTAGGTGATACTCCAAGAAGAATGACTGCGTGGGAGACACATGGGTACACTTAGCCCATTCAGCTTATTTTCATCTAGAATGTGTACCACACAGTAGGCTCCGCCCCTCCAGGGGTCAGAAGCTGAAGCGGCTGTAAGACAAGCCACAAGGAAGAATTTCTAGCAGATCAATGAACCCGCTCTGCAGGCAGCAATGTGTGGGTTAGCTCTTTCTGTGGGCTAGCCCGGGAACCTAACTACCCCTTTTAATAGCTTTTTATTTAAAAATAACCTGTGCGGATGAGGTCACCTGTTGTATCAAAAATAAATACATGCACGCATAAATAAATGCATAAAACAAACAGCATGCTGCCTCATCCAATCAACCAGTCACAAATACACTACTGTCAATGTTGTTGACTTTGAGTGTTCAAATCCTGCCACCACCTAAAATGTACACTTTCCCCTCTAGGCCCTGGAGTTTGCACTGAGTTAATCAAATAGTACCATAGCATAAAGAAATCAATTTGAATTCAGGACAGTGGCATTTTATGGAAATTTTCCCGCTGAATTCAACCACCAGTTGCAGAGCACACTTTGAAGGCTTCTAAAGACATTCAGGGCAAAGGTGCTGCAAGAAATTTACAAGTGTCCAGCTGGATGGGGCTCACACCCTGCACCCAGGCTGCACATCGCCCTGCTCCAAGCCTCCTTGGCTGGTCTTTGCAGCTTCCTGGGCTTGCTCAGTCACATGTACGCTGTGGGGATGGGGTCGGGACCCCTATGGGAGTGTCCAGCCTGTCAGAGGTTTGGTGTACTTTGATGAAGTCTGTTAATTTCTGAGAACAGAGCCATCTGAGAGTCACTGGCGTATCTGACAGCTGCTCTTCACCCTGTATTCTGCTCAGCACCTCATTCCTGCTCTGTGCTTGGTGTAAAGGCAGTGGGACCTCGGTTCCAGGTGATTATCAGAGTCCAGACATCTGTTCTGCAGGACCCTGAATGTAAGGATGGCTGGACTTAAAACAGTAACTAAGGTCAACTGTCAGCACCTCCAACTTCAAAACTTATTTAAATCATTTCTCCAGGCTGATGGCAGGGTCTTTAGTGCAGAAGTCGTTCGTGCAAACAGTGTTGTGTGTAAAAGGCCCAATCTGAGCATGCACCCTGAAAGGCTGCTCCCTCGCTCTGCAGCAGACCCTGAGCGCACTCCTAGGAGAGCAGGTGCTTCTGGACACTATTTTCCCTTTCGCTACCCCTGGATCTCGGGACAAATCTTATTGCTTGATTGGACCTGAACTCATGAATTGGCTATTGCAGCACTGGTCAGAAGGACTCCCAAATTGAGGATGGGAAGTAACATTACCTGAGTTTTACTAGCTTGATGACCTGCTGATCCAAGTCCTGGAATCACCCTGAGATTATGCCCAGATATTCTTCCGGGCCCAAAAGGGCTCCCATAAAGGCATTCAGCATTCCTTTCATGGGTGGACTTCGCTTTGGTCTTCAGCTGGAGATACAATACCCCAAGACCACTGGAGGAAGGAGCCCCTCCCGAGCCTGGGAATTGGTGCCCTTGTGAGAACCTAGTCCTGGGACTGTGCTTCTCCAGGATTCTCTAATTTATGGATGGGTGTGTTGACAGAACCCTGCTTCTCCTCTGTCTTTTTTCTATCCCCTGAGCCTTAAAACACCATTCTGTGTATCCCCAACTCTTAAAGAAGGGTCATCACCTTCCATTGTACTCCCCCTCTGTCAATCCAGCCTCTCATAACAGGCAGGAGAACACCATGCATCCCCTCCAGGACCCTGTCATTTTGTGGCCTGGGCCCAGAAATAAACCTATCCTCTCTACTGAATAAAAATACAAAAGGCAGTCATAGTCATGTTTCTTATTCCTGAAAATTAATGGCCTGAGCAAGGGAGGCAACTGTCCTTATTCACACAATGTCTGCTCAGACTGAGGTGGGTACCAGATATACACCTTTACACAAGCGGTAAGGACTCTAATGTAACACTTGCGACCTTTGTTGAAAGTGTCATCATAGCTAGACTCTGAGCTCCTTGAGAACAGGAACCATGTAGCCTGTTCCTACCCAATCCCAACACCCTATAAATAACCACCACAAGAGCTGGTATTTAGTGAGTATGAACTATGGATGGACAAATACAGTATAGTATTTGTACAATAAGTGGCCAAGTTCCTAAAAAAAGTTGTTTGCATTAAAGGCTGAGAAAAATGAGCACTTGCCTTTCAGCTCCTTCATTTATTCCCTGTGTTAATCACTAAGCCTCTTAAAAGACAGAAACCGCACACACAAAGGTCCAGAGCATAAGGGACATGTTAGGGTGCAGTGGAGTAGAGTGTAGTCATCAAGAAACCTTCATTCTTTCTCAACTGTGTTTCAAGTATGTTTTTTCAACTTAAAATTTTCCTTAAAAGTTGACCCATTACTTCAGGTTCTTTTCTAAGCCTGAAATATTGGGAATGAATTATATGAAGTATCCACTGTAAGTGTGACCACACTATAGGATTAGTGAAATGAAGAGATAAACCCCAAGATTCACAGAACACAAGATGGAGGTCACCAGGCCTGTGGAAGTAGGGAGGGAAGGAAGGAGGAGCAAGGAGGTAGAGATGGACACTGAACTCTGGTGGTGGATATGGAGTGACATGCTCTCAGACTGAGGTGTGGTTTCAAGACCCCAAAATGAATATGACAAGGCAAACAACAGATATGATCAAATAATTTAAAAAAAAAGAATTTGTGAGTTGGGTTATTTGACCATGGGGTTTGAAGGTTAGTTATTTGTACCCTCTGCAGTATGATAGAATGCATGGAGTTTCACTCCATATTTGCTTAAAATATCTGCCATATTCCCATGCTGACATCTTTGATTTGGTTTTCTATTTTGGTGATAGCTCTAGCACAGACAATAACTACTGCTACTACCATTAGAAGGTCATTCAGCCCAGTAGATGTCTCCACCCTCTGCCCAGTGCTTCCAGAAAAGCACTCTTCAGCAGCTGCTCCAACTCACCAGGGACCTTTTCTTGAAATAGAGATTCTGGGGGCCCCTCCTGCAGAATCAGAATCTGCATATTTGGAAAGGATCTCAGGATAGGGAGTGTTTTAAATCACCCCAGGTTTGAGGAGCATTGCAGTGGATAACATTTCCTGAAGATCCCCAAGACTCTGATTAAACCCTCTGCTGATGCTCAGAGTAGTCTAAAACCACTTGAGACAATCCTGAGATTTCTGCTAAGCTGAAATTCTTTCCCTGTACTTTCTACAAATTGACAGTTTTGGGGAAATACATTGATTTAATCCAATTTTTCTTCCACGTGACAGCTCCTCAACTGCTGAAGTTAAGTTTGAATGACCCCTGAGGGCCAATCTCTGGATTACAAAGAACTCACTGTATTGATAGCTCTTCATACAACCATAGCCTCTTTTGGTCCAATTCCTCTTGATTGTGAGCCTCCAGAACATTATTGTATGACTCTCATCACAGGACCCAGTTCTCAGAGATAGTGGTGCTCACTTACGTGGATCACCTATCACATAACGGGCATTCATTCTTCCAGTTCAAGAATACAGCAGTCAACCCCTAGATGTACAGCATCTCATAAAGTTTACCTTGTAGCAGAGAGCTGGACAAAAGGTAAATAAAAACATGTATGTCAGACGGAATTCTGTTAAGAAGAGAGGTAAGTCAAGGTAAGACAATGAGGTGAGCAATGCCGGGTGCCTTAGACAGAAGTGTGTTTATTTGAAGTCCAAATAGCTCTCTATGCTGGCCCCGGTGTGCAGAATGCAATGGGTGAATGTTTGTAAACATGAATTATTTTTCTGCTCACTATCAGAGAGAATGTTCTCCATGTCAGTGAACAGAGGCCAGCTAAGTCCCAGACCCAGTTCTGTGAGCGGAGTCACAAGTGAAGCCGGCCCCTCATCTTCAGCATGCAAACAGTGGTGGTCATTGTCCCACGAGTGAGTTCTCCAATAACCCTAGGAGGAAAAAAATCCATTTTACTTATTAATGAATTATTAATTAATAGTAATAATAGTCTGTGGAGATTTTCTTCCCTTACTTGTGCAGAATGAGCAGTCTAATGTAACAGGTCAGAGCTCAGTTTTGAACAAATATTATCTTCTCCCAGGATTTATCTGTGAGGTTGAACTAATGAGCTAACTTACACAGAAGTAAGAATTCAGACGCTTCTCATAATCTAAAGAGATTTTGCTTTGAATGTTTGCATGATACTCTCCTCGCTCAATTAGGCAGGATTTGATTTTTATTAAAGTAGTCACTTGTCAGTCCTGACAGAATCATTGCTGAAAGAAAAGAGACAAGGAAAAAAATAGCTGGATCTTTAGAAGGAGGGAGTGAAAAGAAATAATAAATTCTATTCTTGACCCCCCAACTTACAGCTATGACACCATTGTCCAAATATCCTAGAAGTCAGAGTACATATCCAGGTTATTTGAATCAATCAGCATGAACAAGATTTCAGGAAACTCAGGACCCACATACTCAATACTTTCAAAAGTGTGTCAAGCCTCCATGTGCCCCCTTGAACTCTCATACCCACAGGAAAAACTCAAAACATTTTTATTGCAGGGTGGAAGGTGGGTATCTGCTAAATATTCTCTTATGGGTATGCCCTTTCCCTGGACTAGACTGAATGAACAGCTCAGCGGTCTGGCTCTATAATCATTCCTGGGATGGTTTCTGTTGTCTGCTGGCTTTGATTGACTGTAGGCATTAACTAGAAAAAGCATACATCTAACAGGAAGCAATAACCCTTTTAATAACCACTGCTACTAATTGGCACTTTCCAATTACCATATTCTATTACTCACGTGTTAAGTCATCATCACCATTTACCAAATAACAGTGTGGGCCTTCATACCTACTCCATATGGTAAAAGGTCAGGAAATTTCAGTAAATCGATGGGTAAGTATTGAACTTGGATTTGGGGTATCCATTCAACACTGTAAACTCTAGACTTAAGTCACTACCATGTTCTATTTTGATGGAATTTCTGGGAAAATGAGTTATATGGAGAAGGAAGTGCATTAAAGCCTAGAAAGAGTCATGACTCAGAGGAGATGAGAGTCAAGGAGATGAAGACCTAGAAGAGTGGTCCAGCAATGCAAAAAACTTGAGCTCTTATCTTCATTGCCTTGCTTTCATTCATCTACATAATTCACCCAGGACCAAAATCATACTTCACAGCAGAAACAGACAATCATTTAATGGTGGGATACTTCATTTCATTGTTTTCTTTTTCTTGTTGAACATAAAGCATATCTTTTCACTCTGTATTCACAGGCTCTATTATTTCTTGGGAAGCACAGGATAATTTCTCCAAAGGCCACCCAAATATGTGAGTACTTACTGAATTAGGGTCAAGTATTTATATGACAGGGAACTGAAGGGTACCCCATCTTCCCTTCCCAATGTCTTGCACCCATGCTCTGTTGTACATTTGAGAAGGCTATTTTGGGTGAGTAGACGGAAGCTTCTTTGTCCCCGGGGAACTCTCCAGCTCCAGTGAATGGTGTGTCCATGACACACTGGGAAGTCACACGGTGGCATTTCCTCTGGAGGGTATGAGAAGGACAGACTGACTGTGCTGGCTTCCTTAAAAGGAAGGAATCCTGAGTAGCTGGTGCAGGATCTGTTCCATGGGGTATGCAAAATGCTTTTCACTTTCAGAGCCAACAAACACTGTGATGTGCTCCTGTTCAAATCTGGGTGAAAAAGATAGCAGGCATTTATAGTTATCCTATTGCTGCCATATGGTATTACAGAATTTTAATGAACACTTTCACATCTATTAGCATTGCAATTGATTTAAATAAATGAACCAGTTGAGCAAAAGCAAAATAAATCCTTTCTTAAAAATAACTGTGAGCAGTGGCTTCTGTTCATTAGGCCTTTTCATGCTCTTGATACCCTGTGTAATCAGCATGGCCTCTGTTAACAGACTCTTGCAGCACTGTCACTTCCCTTGGGACAAAGTGAATCTTAAAGGATCTCAGCCTGGAGAACTGAAGCTGACTTAGTGCCACTGGCGCTGAGCTTACTCAAGCTCCTGGTGGATGGCCATGCTCATCTGTGTCATCTGATATGGTTGAGTCCTCAAAAAGGGGTCCACTGTGCAACTGGACATGGAATTTGCCTCACACCCTGCCAGCAAGATCATGTTGCACAATATTCAAATATGTTTTTTTCAGAAGATTTGGTGGACGAGAAGAGGATTTTGTTGCCTGCCACACAGAAAAATTGGAGTATGAAAGCAGGAATCTCCCTGGCTATATGCCCCAGGGCTCCAGCCACATCATTGTCCACCAGGCTTCCCCAGGGACCTCCCTGCCTCTGGATCCTGGGCCCCTTTCTTCTCCAGCTCTTGTTCTGTTCTTGCTGTGGCCCGGCACATTTCTCCTGATTTCCCCAGTCTCATCTACACACACTCAGGTCCTCATATTAGCTGAGCATCTACATTCATCATACAGCTTTTTAGATGCTGGAGTTATGGCAGAAACCAGACAAAACCACACCTTTGTACACCAGACATTCTATTCAGAGACCAACAGTTAACAGGTATTCATAATATAAATAGACCATTAGGCAGTGTACAGTTCCCTGAAGAAAAAAAAGGGCAAACAGGGTAAGCCTAAGTGGGAAAAGGGAGATTTGAGAGATGGTGTGATTCTGAGCCAGGTTTTGCCTTTCTTGGATGATCCACAATGTTGGGAAACACTTTTTATTGTTACATTTTTATTGTTATGCCAGGTGGCTGCTGGCTTCTGGTGGGTAGAGGCCAGAGAGGTGACCAAACCTGCTATAATTCACAGGAAAGCCCTAGACAATGAAGAACAGGCTGCCCCAATATCACTAGTCGTGAACTTGAGAAACCCCGAGCCAGGGGATTGTCCACGGAGGACTAGAAGGACACGTAGTAGCCATTTGCATCATGACGTGACTGATTTCAGGTGTGCATCACTGTCAACCAGCATCTGTGTAAACACATTGTACTCGCCTGTTTTTTCCTTCACCATATGCTTCATCCCCTCCACTCAGTTTACCCCCATCCCCTTTCTATTGTAAACATTCACTTGATTTCATACATTTGCTTGGTTTCTCTCTGTACCACATACAAGTAAAGTAGTATGATGTCTGTCTTTCTCCTAATTTATCTCATAAATGCGTATCTCCTCTAGTTCCATCCATATTGCTGCAAATGGCAGGATTTCATCTTTTTATAGCTAATTAATATATGTTACTTATCCATATATACACAATGGACTACTACTTAGTTTTATATACGTACATACATTATACATACATGTATCTATATTTCTCTCTCTATGTGTGTGTGTGTGTGTGTGTGTGTGTGTGTGTATATATATATATATATATATGCTGTGTCTTCTTTATCTAGTCATTTCTCAGTGGGAACTTAGGTCATTTCCAGCTCTTGCTAGTATAAATAATGCTGCAATGAACATAGGGGAGCATGCATCTCTGAAAATTAGTATTGCTGTGCCTCTAGGTTAACTATCCAGAAGTGGTATAACAAAATTATATTTGAGTTAAATTGTTGCAACCATTATGGAAAGCAATATGAAGATTCCACAAAAATTGAGAATGGAAATCCCATAATACACACAGTATCTTGAAGGGAGACTGTCATATTGAGAATCATTCAAAGGAGGGAAAGAACACAGGAGCAGCTGTGAGGAGCACAACCCATCCCAGGCTGACAGCCAGACTTCCTAGGGAGGTCAGGGTGGGGTTCGCTGACCAGAAGTCACAGCCCTAACTGCTAGAAATCTGTCCCTGGTGTGTAGTGTGTTGATAATTGCTGGTGGCTAAGCCTTGATGAGCTGTGAGACCCAGGGGTGCCAGAGTCAAATGGCAGAGAAAGTGCCCTCCACAGGAGCTGGCCCCTGAGGGCACAAGCTGGGCACTGGAGAAAATTTCCCTGTGCAAAAGAAGGCTCTGAAGATGTGAAACTGGCAGGTGAGTATGCAGAGGGATTTAAGGAGTCAGGACGGCTGTGCTGGCTGGGAGGACCAGGAGCAGGCATCATCTGCATGGGAGTGTGAGCCTAGTGAGAGCAAGCCAGGCCAGGACCAGGCGGGAGCTCACCTGGGATGCAGGAGCATTGGTGAAAGCACAGCAGTAGGAGCAAGGAAAGGTAGACCACAGACACACAGCAATCAGGAAAAGAAGCCCTTCAACACCCTCTATTGACAAACACACATATACCACTGGAAAGGATTGCTGCTTTCCTGGAATGCCTGATGTTACTGATGAGCAGGTACTGAAGGGTGAATCTGGAACTGAGAAGAAGCAAATTAGCAACAGTTCACCTTCAAAGGCTCAGGGAGATTCCCAGTGATAGACTGACAATTTCTTGTTTGTGTACTTGCTTATTTTATTCTGTTAATCTCTCACTAAAATATGTATTCTATGAGCACACTTTTTTGTGTGTTTGTATTTGATTTATCTCCATCATCTCCCTAAACATTTTCCAAAAGTGCTCAGTAAATGCTAAATGCTCACCAGCACCGTAGGCCAAATGCTCTCTTGGTAGGTTAGACGTCATGAGGAAAGCCCAGTCTCCTTCTGCTTGTGTTTTATCTCACTTAGTTTAACTCCCAGTAGGTCCACCCATGTTATTGCAGATTACATGATTTCATCTTTTTTGATAGCTAAGTAGTATTGTATGATATATGTGGTGTATAGAGAAACCAGGCAAAATGAACTAAATCAAACAAAAACAGATTTTTAGTTTATGATATCAGATTAGTGGTTGCAGGAAGGTAAGGGGGCAAGCAAATTGGGTAGAGGGAGCATAAGATAGGAAGAACTGACTGGTGGTAGTGAGCCTAATGTATTGTATACAGGTGTGGTTTACAACGATACCTTACATCTATATAATGCTGTGACCCGTAAACTCTTCAACAAATTAAATTTAAAAAACACTCAGGGTCATTGGTCATTAGGAGAAAACAAATAAAAACCACAGTGATCTAACACTATATACCAATAGAATGGCTAAAATGAGAAAGATCGATTGTATCAAGTGTTGGTGAAGATTCAGAGCTACCAGAGCTCACACAGGCTGCAGGTGATACATATAATTGGACACAACCACTTTGTAAAACAATTTGGAGTTTCTTATAAAGTTAGGCATACACTTACCACATGACCTAGCCATTCCACTTCTAGATAGTCACCCAAGAGAAATGAAAATATGTTCACACAAAACTTGTAATGTCCGAGGCAGCTTTATTTGTCAGCCAAGAACAAGAAAGAAACAAGTCTCTATGAACAGGTGAATGGATAAAGTCACATATGGCATATCCATATGATGGAATATAACTGCATAGTATAAAGGAACACATTATATATAGATATAACAGGATGTTCTGTTGTGTCTAAAAATAATTGTGCTTAGCAAATGAAACCAGACACAGAAGAATACAGACTATATGATCGTGTTATATTCAATTCTGGAAAACTCAAACTTGCCTGTAGTGGCAGAAAGAAAGATGAACATATTCACCAGGATACTGGGATGGGGAATAGAGAAATCAAGATCATATAAGAGACTGCAGTGAGGAAGTTTGGGGGTTGATAGGTGCATAAAATATCTCAGTGGTGGTGATGGTTTCACACATGTACAGTTAATATCAAATTTCACAGGTATACAAATATGTGAAAACTCATCAAACGATGCAGTTTATTAAATGTTGGTTATATGTT
The DNA here is from genome assembly GCA_004363575.1 of Solenodon paradoxus. NCBI lineage: Eukaryota > Metazoa > Chordata > Mammalia > Eulipotyphla > Solenodontidae > Solenodon > Solenodon paradoxus. The sequence goes on from RJWH01003686.1 coordinate 57,344, forward strand.
AATAAAGCTATAATTATTAATAAAATAATGTGAAAATATGAAGAAAAAATAAGAAACCCAATCTCTATTCAGTCTTTTAGCATCAGTAAATCTGTTGAGGTATAATTTTCCACCAAAGTTAAAACCAATACAATTAAACACAGCATCTTTTTTTGTATCACATTGATCATTAACAATATTTTTAATGTATGTAGAAATCAACAGTAAACAAGTGCTTTTTTACACCTTATTGAATCCTTGCCAGTGCATCATCAAACTTTTTGAATCATGAACATTCTGTGTCAATCATCCTACTAGGTGGGTCTTGGATCTCATCTGAAAGGGTCAGGCTGACCCTGGTAGAACCCATGAAGAGGGGACTGATCTAGAAAGGCCTGGGGAGCAAATCTAACCAGAAAGATGTGCTTTCAGGACAGAGCCATGATTGTGATCAAGAGAATCCACAGCCAGAGATCACACAATGCTCTTTATCGAATCTCAAAAAAGAAAAGGAGATGAAAACCAGAGACGGAGCAGCAATGTCTGTGATCGGCAGGATCCAAACAAGGGCCCTTGCATAAGTCAGAACTTGAACTTGTAGGTGTAGCAAAGCCATCGCTTTGGTGACTGCCTGCATCACAGACAGGGTGTTAAGGAAGACGGTGTTAAGGAGCTTACAGAGTGTGTACCCATACAGTCAGATCCCACTTCACAGTGCCTGCAGCAAATGGAACATAGAAAAGATATTCTGATAGGGTATTGGGTCTCATAGGAGCATGCAGTCTTTTTCTGTAAAGCTTTATCATCGCTTGATTTTAATCCTAAAAAGAATTTCATTCTGAGGTGAGAAGCAGTTCAAATAATCAATAAACTGCATCTTTGCCATTTAAAATAATTATACAAGAGCAAAAGCCTGTTTATTAGAAAGAAGTAAAAACAATATAAAATGAGCATTTGGGATAATTTCCTAATTCAGAAGGAAACAAATAACTGGTCATGGAAAAAGAAGTACTTATTAAGCCTAAAATGTATTGTCTGGTGTTTTCCACCTTCTTTCATGCAGCAAGTACTGATATGTCTCCAAACTCCTGCTTCTCTAGATAATTCTGTGATTCTTCTCTGTGCTGATTGTGCAGTCACATCTTGTCTCCCTCTGTAGCCAAAAGATCTGCACATGCAGGCTTCAACTACAGAGGCAGCTGGCCCTTCATGAACCCCCCTCTCACTAGCTATCTTTTTAGAAGAGAATCCCCGGTCTCTGGTCAGTGCACTGGAGTCAGGATGGTGTGACTTCACTTGGCCAGGAGAAGAATTCCTGAGCAGGAGTGTTGCAGAGAACCTATTTGGATGCTTAACAAATGCTTTTGCTGGCAGTGTCCTCCTGATGTCCACGTGGCGAATGGTGGCAAGACCAAGTCTCCCAAACTTGCAGCAGAATTACTGTCCACGACCCCAGCTCTCCTCAACTAATTGGCTTTCACACAACCTGTTTAAAGGTGGACACATGATAAATCTTGCAAAGGTCAGCAGAAATGGGCATAATTTGTCTTAAAATCTCAGTAAAGTAAAAGCCTCCACAGAGTAAGGGAACACACAGGATTAATCAGCTCTCACACTGCAGGCAGAAATCAACACCAGCCAGGGGCAGATCTGTTAGTGAGTCCCTGGGCAAAGACTGCTCTAAGGTCATTTGGTGTAAAGCTTGAAATGTGATTTATAGACACACACAGTGCATACAGGAGTGCCATTTATTGCAGACTACAAGTACTGCCATATACACATGATCCAGCTATAGAGTGCAAATTTTTTGGCTTCTTATTTTGTCCTGAACCTGTATCCTTGCTACCACACATTCACAGGATGTGAAGCAATCTATAGTCTTGGTTTTTAAAGTATCAGTGTCAGAAACATGCTTGTAATGCACATTTTCATACTAAAACCATCTCCAAAAGTTTACTTCTTATTTACAAGGACTGTTTAGTCAAGTAATTTGGAGGTATAAATGCACCAAATATTTCCAGGTAGATTCATTGCATTAAAGGTCCAGTTGGTGATAAATTCCCTGTGAACTTGAGTTGATATGACAGGTGCACATGTCCCTGCTTCCCTTACCATGTAAGGAAGAAAAATCTATAACAGCATGAAAACCTGTAAGGAGAAAATACATTCAAACAGCTGATGTGGTTTCATTCTACTGATGCCAGGCCCATGAAACTGATGATCCATTTTTTCCAGTTATCTGATTGATTCAACTTTAGAATTTAAATCCAGAAATCATCTAGTGGAACTAGGGCTGGTATCCACAGGTTATCTAAAGGCAGTCAGCGTTTAGCTGCCTTCCCACATCCCTTACGGTGCTCAGCACAAGACACGGCCATGGTGCTGTGAGCAGCCATCAGCAAGGACGCTGTTACCTGAAAAAGAAAAAGAAAGAATGAATGAGGGCAAGGATTATCCACAAATTTGGATTGCTCTGTCTTGCTGAGGGTCAGAGTCCTAGAATCTGAATGTGAGAATTAAATCTCTTGGGGATTCGGTCTAGAGCAGCAAAATCAAGAAGTCTCCAGAAAAAAAGAGAAACTTGAAAGATCACTTGTAGTTTCCAGATCTTAGGGAAAAAGCCACACATCTTAAAGAAGTTTCAAAAATATTTTCTTAATGTAAAACATGAATTATTGGTATATGGGTGTGTTTGAGGTGTGGGATAAAGAGATACTGCTTCTTCTCTCCAGCATTATTTTCCATCTGATTCCATCTCTTTGTGTTTCTGTCTCAATCCAGCCAGCCATCAGTCCCTCCCCTGTACATGCACCAGGCCACTTCTGCTTCTCGTGGAAGACTAGGAAAAGGACTAGACTAGGAAAACTTATACTTTCTTTTGTATTTGAATATTTTTAGAAGAACTGTGTACTTCCTAATGATATGTTCCTCTGTATTTTCAAGAATTTTTCACAGAAATGTGGATCTGTTCCTTCTGTTGTACTGAGGGTATGTCATAAACTGCTAGGCTTGGGACGAAATTGGCATCCCCCACTCCCTCAGAGAAGAGAAAGATAATCAGATATTGAAATTCCAGCATATTGTTTATATACACAATACTTTTGACTTCTCCAAGTCTCCCTTCATGTCAAGCTATCATCACTTTTGTGTGCTCACCACGTACACACTGAACATTAGATGGAAATGAAAGGCCGGAGCAGGTGACAACAATGAATACCAAAGATAGAACAGAGTCATTCCCCCCAAAAGGGAATCACCAGGGGTCCAACAGGTCAGTGTCATGGGCAAGTTCCATGACTTGTCACCTAATTATTTACAATTTAAAAATATATCCTGTCCAAAGCGGGAAGATTATTTTCCACTTCACTTTTCTTGTCTGTGGTTTAGTACATATGAATGTCTCCAGAGCATGTACCTGTCAATCAGAAACGCTTCAAGAATTAGCTCTAGAAATTAAAATAAATTACATATGCGAACAGATTGAAAATAGATAGCTCTATCTTCAAAGTATTTCAAGGAGAGATGGATAAGCTGTCTGTCTTTTCATGTCAAGATGAAGCCCTGCCAGGTAAGTTTCCACCTAGAAAATAAGCAGAAGAGACATTTCTCTGACTGGAGAAATGTTCATGCTATATCCACTCATTAATCAGGATAAATAACCTAAAAATCTCAGTAACCTGATAAAATGTAAATGAATTCCTTGCTCAAATCATACCCAAATTGGTGACTTTCTTCCAAGAGGGGACTAAGGGATCTTTATTCTTCCATCTTGTGCTGCCGCCAACTTGAATACGTGGTCTTCAGAGTTGGCATGGAGAAGAGAGAGCACGGGCCATCACAGACAGGGCTCCACGCCAGGCCTAAAGCCACTTTCAGCTCATTTAGTCCCATTCCATTGGTCAAAGTCAAGTCAGATGGCCCCAGTCTAATAAAGGGAAGTTGGAAAATGCTATCTCTCAATGTACAGGAAGAGAAAACAAGGTTGCTATCTTGCCAACTCTACCACAGGCAATATTTTCTTCAGCCTGTTAAAAAAGGTGATGTTTTCTATTGGTCTATGAAATCATTAAATTTTGAGTGTGCTAGACAAGTCAAGCTAAGAAAGAACACAGAACAATCCACTCAACTTTTATTCATCTTATAGAGTCAAACCTATAACTGAACTCATCATCTCCAAGTGGCAAACCAAGTGCGAGGGCAATCAGAGTGAAAACACCTAATACATTGGACTAAAAAGTCACTTTCATTCCAAAGTGTTTGGGAAGCTCAGCTTGCAGGAGCCATTGTTCTCCAGGAGCAAGCCAAATAGCAAGTCACCCTTGAAACACTGTGATGATTAGTCCTGGAGGTGAGGGCCCTGACTGAAAAGGAAAGGAAAAGCCAGTCTTGAGAATTATTCCATGAGCATCCTCTTCTCTGGTGAACTTAGGACAGTTTTAAGGAATTTGAGCTATGGAATGATAGAGGGGTACAGGAACATCCTTGGTAGGATTGGAAATTCCAGTCAGAAACAAATGCCTTACCCATCTTGAAACAAGAGTCTGACCAGACTTAGAATCATGGCCCTACGTTGTTGTGTGTCAAGCATTGGGGAAAAGTATTGCTATTGAAAGAAGTGTGCCTTCTCTCATATGGACTAGACTGGGGGTTCTATCAGGCAGTCACCCCACAGTGAATCCCCAGGTTTTCCTCTATGTACTTGGGGGAGCATAGGTGGCCTGAGCAACTCTGGAGATAGAGGTAACCACAGGTTCCCTCACCTGGATCCCCTTTCTACAGACGAGACCATCTCTCAGCCCACTCTCCAGTCAGAAAAAATGGGCATTCTGCCACCGCTGACATCCAGCAAAGTCTGCTGTGATAGAGTTTTCAAATCTCAAGAAAACTTTAAAACTGGAACTCAGTTATGTCTGGAAAAATTCTGGTAAATCACAAAGGACAAGGAACCAGGAAGCAAGAACTTAACAGGAAGAATAGAAGAGTATCAAAAAGGAAGGGAGAGTGAAGCAAGGAGAACACTAAAAAAGCATAAGCAGTGGATCCTTTTCCCAAAGAGGAGATTCAAAGCAGGCCAGTGCACCCACCCTGCACAAAAGGAGATGCTCATGAAACTTCTAAGGGGTTTCTTGAACCACACCCATCACCTCCAGTCTGTTATCCCTGAAGGCTCTACACGAGGTCAAGAATTGTCAGACAGCACAGTAGAGGGTCTTGGGTCTCCTGGGGCTTGAAGAACTTGATACAGCCCTAGAGTCTTGAGGACCCAGATACAGGCTGATGTCTAACCACTGCCTGTCACATTCTGGATGCAAAATCTGACCAGAGGCATGCTTGATGTGGGAGCAAGGAGAGCAGAGAGGCTTCAGAGGGAACAGCCTGCTTCCCTGGAACTTAGAGGGTACGGGAGAGTTCCCAAGGCATGAACGCTGCAGAAGTCACAAAAGGCTGAGCAGTCTTGAAAGGAATCCTCCCAACAGGTCTGCCTGCAGCAGAAAAGGACAACAAGAGAACCAGAAGCAGAGAAGGGAAATCAAAATGACCATCAGTGGGGACACCACCTATGCCCTTGTACCACCGAGCCACAAAGTGGGTGGAGATACCCCAAAGATTTGTGGGTCCTCAGAGGTACATTTTCAAAGAACTCACAAAAATCAGAGCTATGTTTGGGCATCTGGACCTCCCAGGCACAGGGAAGTATGATCGTTCCCACACTGTCTCATTTCTTTCTGTGTCTCACCCTGAGTTAGCCAAGGAAGTTGGAGAGGAATTAAAGGTGAGGACACCTGTGAGAATGGCCATTATCAAAAGACAAGAAACAGTGAGTGTTGATGAGGATGCAAACATTTCCACTGTTGCTTGGAATGTGAATTGGTGCAGCCGATATGGAGAACAATTTGAATACTCCTAAAAATAAATAAATCAGAACAGAAATTCTATATGATCTAGATATCTTACTGTGAGCTGTCCAATGATCTAGAAAATGTTAATCCAAAAAGACACACACACCCATGGTTATCAAAGCAGCATTCACAACAGCCGATGAGTGAGTAAAGAAGATGTCATCTATCTATCCATCACCAGTCTCTCTCTCTCTCTCTCTCTCTCTCTCTCTCTCTCTCTCTCTCTCTCTCTCTCTCTCTCCACACTGTATTCCACATTTGTATGTGGAATACAAATCAGCTACAAAAAAAAAACAAACAAAATCTTGTCACTCGAAAACACAGCTGGACCAAGATAGTATTATGCTATGTGAAATAAGTCAAAGACAAATACTATATGACTTCACCCACGTGGCAGATAAAGAAACAAAACGTCTCTTAGACAGCAAGAACAAAACCAAACCATCAGAACAGTTTATCAGAAGAGAAGAGGGGAAAGGAGAGTGCTAATTGGGTAAAAGGGGTTAACTGTATGTGGTGACTACAATAGTGTAATAAATACAGATGCTAGTGTCTGTATCCCTGAAAACTACATAGTGTTATAAATGAAATGTTACTTCAATTAAGTAGGCATGGAAAAAGAGAATTACTGTAGAGTCAGCCATTATCCCCGCCATGGACTTCCATGTGAGAAGCTTTAGAGACACTAAGCTTTGATATTAGGCTCAACTAGACTTTTTAAACCTAAAAGTGACACTACTCATTTAGATAAGAAACTGGTCTCATGGAGCCCCCACACTGCTACATCTCTTGGAATCTCTAGGTCTGGACCCATTGAAGTCTAGGATGGGGAACACAGGGTTTTGTACTGAAACCATCCCTGTGTTGGGAGGAGCACAATGTAAGAAATATTGCTGCATTGGGATGAATGCTTTCCTGATTTTTGCATAAACACTTAGCAGTTGGTTGAAATTTGAACTTATGTTTTCTAACTCTATGTTTTCTAAATTCAGTTCAGAATTTATTCTGTTTCATCCCAAGTAGAAATTTATGATTGGTTTCTGTCTTCATGTTATAGAATAGTGTTGGTTGATAATGTTTAAATCTCAAGAATATATATCCCCAAATGAACACTCTCTCTGCTTGGGCAGAGAGAGAAGAAGCTATCTCTTGTTCCCTGGACAATAATTCCATTGAAACTGTGTTTAATAGAACCCAACAGAGCATAGAAAAGTGATCGATTCAGCTAGAGAAAATAAGCAAAATGTATTTGTACTGCCAACAATGGAGTGGCCTTCAGAGAGATCTTTATGAGAATCAAACTGGTTGAAAGAAAGAGCCCAGGATCACACTGTGACCCCTCCAGAGTGACAAATTGTGTCCTGGGGTGGGTCACTCTGTTAAGTGGCATGCGTGGAAGAGAAAATTGCTCTGGAAAGAGACTCCCAGGTGAGGAGGGTGCCAACCCTCCTGGGATAGGATCCCAGGCAATAGGAGAGAAACAGTGGACATAACATCACCTGGGCATTGATTGGGGCCAGAGAGAGATGGAGGCTTTGCACACATACAGAGGTTAGTGAAATGAAAATGAGCCAAAAAACCAATCAGGCTCAATATTCTCCACCTGCATGGTGCCCACCCCTCATCCTGTGTCCATAGTAGGTATTTAAGTAGCTTCCTCACTCACTCTTGACTGCAAAACCCACTGGCTCCTAGTGTCCCTGCAGATGCTGTGGGACAATGAAGATATGACAGAAAGAGAGCAGATCTGAATTGCATATGCTGAACTAATCCTGTTCTGCAAATCATTGGCTGTCAATTTGGTTCTGGCTCACTACCCCTCTGAGCCCTGGTCCTGTGTCTTCTTGGGGAAGAATGGAAAAAAATATTCCCCTAAGAAGTGTAAATCTTCCCCAGACTCTTAGAGCACATTCATAGGCAAAATGTTGCAGGTTCTCATCCAGACACCTTCATGCCTCTTTCACAGGAGTGCTCCCTGTCCCAAGTGCTGGCTGCACCTGACAGGGTAGCACAGGCCTCAGAGACCAGCTAGTCCCCATCAAGAATCATAACGACAGGTACTAAATGAAGACAGGCAACCATCCATTTGTGATTATTTTCTCTTATAAAAAATCCCTTGGCACACCTAGTTCCTGAGCAGGCAAATCTGCCACGCATAGTCCAATAACTCCCGAGGACCTGCATTTGTGACCCAGGGCAGTAGGTACCACCAAGATGAGCAATTGAATAAAATAAAGTGCTTCTCTCTCCTCTCTCGTCCTGCCTGCCTGCCTGCTCACCTTCTTTCCTACCTACACCTTTACTTTAAAAAATAATAAAGAAAAATTTTAAAGAAAAATTACTACCCCTAGGTAGTACTACAAATTAGAAATCCAATTTGCAGCAAGATTTAAAAAAATCAAACCCTGCATGCAAAATCAGCACCTCCTTGCATTGAATTATCACAGATGACTCAGCTGAATCTTGGTTCAATACATCACAGGTTTCCTTTCTTATTAGCAGTTATTTGGCTCTACATTTTTCTAGTAATTCCATTACCCTGACGTTCCATAAAGTGTATTTTTGAAAGAAAGAAGAAAAAAGCTGGGGAGAGGTGAGCAGTGGTGGGGCAGGGAAGAGAGGAATGGAGGCAGGGAAGAAAGGAAAAAGAACGGGAGGAGAGAGGGCAAGGACAGAGAGAGCCAGGGAAGGGAAGAGGGAGACCTCTAATTGAGCAGGTGGCATAACTTTCAGCTCCACCAATTAGCTCTGGCATGGTCTTTCTCAGCAGTGCTCTTCTCCTACAGATGGTATGGAAAAGTCTGAGTGCTGACTCTTTGGCTCTTCTGTTGTGTTTCCTCTCCCCAAAGCTAATTTAAGAAAGTCTGCAAGGTTCTGGGACAGCAGCCCTGCTGCATTTCTCACCTTTGTCTTCTTCAACCACCAGGCGACGGCCACCCAGGGCCCTCCAGCACCAATGCTGACCTGACAGGGCAGAAAATAACCAGCATCCCTCTGCGCAGGAGCTGGTATGGTTTGGAATTAAGTTGACCTCCAAATGGGGATCCGGTGACCTGAGCTTCTGGGCTCCCGCAAGCTCCCACTCTGTGAGCCCCCATCACCTCCAGTGGGGGTACACGCCTGAAACTGGGCTACCCTTGGCCCTGCTCATGACCCCACACTCAGCCTACAGAGCAGTCCTGGGGTCTGCGGTTCATTTCCCATGTCCTGGCTGACCCCACCTTGTCCCTTGGAGGTCCGCTCATTTCTCATGCCTTTCTGAATGTGACAGGATTCAGAGGCCTGTGCGGCCCCACCACGATGATGGGCTTTGCGCTGGGTCAACATTTCTGCTGGTTGCACTCCCCATCCAAGTGGACTGTGTTCAATCAGCTTCCAGAACATGGTGGCTAGCTTCCAGGGCACAGGTGCACTGGGCACAGCAGCACATTCTTGCTGCAGGGGAGCGAGCCAGAGACAGCAAGTGTGGTGATGAGTGCTGACTCAGAGTCTGCGGGAGTAGAAAGAAAGCAACCACTTTCTAAATAGTATGGGCCATGGGCCAAAGCTCCTTCCTAGAGCTGATATGAAGCACCCCACTGCCCAGGGAGGGGCAGTCATCCTGAGATTGCCGGGAACCCCAGACCTACAGTGGCTGCTGGGTTAGAAAAGAACCTGCCAGGTCAAAGGAGACTTTGCAGTGATAGCTGTGACCCATCACCCACAATTAACGACTCCTCTAAAGGAGAAAAGAAGAGCTGGCCCCACAACTTCCTCATCTGGGACCTGCACTGTATTATTCAGAATTCTCCAGGGAAGCAGACCACTAAGTGTTGGCAGGGATCTGTTGTGGGTGGAGGGAGGAGGAGGAATGAGAAACTGTCTCACATAATTTCAGAGGCTGGACAGTCCCAATTCTGGAGGATAGACCAATCAACTCGAGACACAGGGAAGAAATGATGCTGCCACTCAAGTCCAGAGGGCCTCTTCCTCATGAAAGATCAGTGTTTTCCACTAATACCTTCAAGTAATTGTATGAGGCCCACCCATATTAGGAAGGGTAAAACTGCTTTACTCAAAGTTCACCAGTTAAAACGTCTCATCTGCAAAAGCTTCACACTCCCATTCCCTCTTCCAGTGTCTTAACACATTTCATTTCAATCGGGCATTCACCTCCCTCTTTGCCCAGTGAACTTGTATTGTTCCCCCAGGATACTTGGTCTTTTCATCCACCTGTCATGGCATCTAACACAGTGGCTGGAACTTCAAAGGCCTTTTGTGGATGTTGGTGGAACAAAAATTGGTGCAAAGATCTGAAGACCCACACTGAAGACGAGAGCTCAGGGGATTAACTGTGGTCAGAGATGGACAAGGTTATGGAAGTTCAGAACATCATAAGGGAGCACATAATTGCTCTGGCTCCAAAAGTCAGAGCTGACATGGAGGAAAGAGCATGCCCCCTTGTGCTCTGGGGGAGGACAGGGATCCAACAGGTGGAAATGGGGTTGGAGCACTGCAACCTCAGAGCAAACTAAGAAGTGGGAAGGTGTAAAGAATGCTCAGAAAATAGCAGCTGCAGTTTTCCTAGGAGGGGCTAATGAAGGAGGGTGGGGCCAGGAGACAAGGAAGGCAGTGGCCAGGTTATTTCACCCAGGATGCATTCAGATGCAGTGCTGAGCTAGCAGAGGCAGTTTGATCAGGCAGAGGTTGGGGACTGCCTGATTAAGGCCGGACTCTCTCTTCTTCCCAGAAAGTTATTTGAGTGAGATCATTAATGTGCTGGTGCTATAGGGTGAGCTCACTGATTACTGAGTGAATTGGTTCTGGGGCAAGCCACCCTCACTGTCATTCATCTGAAAACCCTAGACAGGCCTAGGGTCTGACAGCTTCAATTTCACTTAACACCGTCTGAAAGAAATAGAGGAAAATGTTTCTATAGCTTAAATGCCAAAACACTCACAAGGCTTCAGTACAACTTGAAAACATAATGAAACAAAAGGGTGGGCAGTGTCAAGAGGGCCCTCACGCGGGTGAAAGGCCAGACTCATATGCTGGAGTACACACCTCAGCAGAGCGTGGGGGTCTGGGCATAGCAGGGTCCCTGTCTGCAGACTCTGATGACCACTGTCTCTCCAGCAACTGGTGGCCTGCCATTGCTCCCTGCGACCTGCAGGGGCTTTGCTCTCCTTAAGCAATGGGCTGCAGCCTCTTTTCTGTTCTTTCCCTGGTTCAGTCTCCAAGATACATGAAAAGGAAGAGCTCTGGCCAACACCTCTTTCAACTGAAGTCACTTTGACCCTTACCATCCAGGAATGAGCAAGCCCAGAAATCAGGCCCTGGGTGCCTGTTCTCTGGTCCCTCACATGATGAGTCGGAATCTGCACTTGGAGAAGTTTGAGCACTTAAAATCTTGCTGCAAGCCATATTCCTCGTCTATAACACTACTAGATGAGTTCATTTATTATTTACTTATTTTAAAGAGAAAGGAAGCAGTGGGCTCAGTATCCCTCCTTGTTACATTTGAAACAGACCCCAGGCAGGGTGTTCATTGGCCCAGATTTAGGCTTTACCCCCGTTGCCACCGGCCGCAGAGCCGCCAGCATAGCCTGGGTCTGCAGGGCTGCCTTTTGCTGTAAGCGCGCCTGGCAGGCAGCTTCAGCCTCTGCTTCCCGATTATTAAAAACCTTAAATGCCATATTCACCAGATCTCGGATGGGGGTTTCAGGGCCATCCTAGGCCTTTTTCAGTTTTTTTCGGATGTCTGGGGCTGACTGGGAGATAAAATGAGTAGCCAGAACAGTCGCCCCAGCATTAGATGTTGGGTCTAAGCGGGTATGAAGCAACATGGCCTCCGTTAGCCCGTTAAGGAACAAAGCTGGATTCTCTCCTGGTCCCTGGGTTACTTCTCTGAGTTGATCAAAATTTACTGCCTTTTGCGCTGACCGATTCAGCCCCGCTAGGAGGCATTCGACCATCTGGTCGCGGCGCCTTCGGCCCGCCTGTCCTACTGGTAGTTCCAGTCTGGCTCCGCCTCCGGGACAGCTCAGCCCCCACCGGCATGAGGGGGTCGGTGGCGCGTGTTTGGTCGGCGTAAGTCCTGGCGGCAGTTCGAACGCGGTCACGTTCGTCAGGAGTCACGGTGGCGGTGAAGATAATATGCAGGTCATGCCAGCTTAAATCATAGGCTTGCGCTAGGTATGGAAATTCCTTGATAAAGTTAGCTGGGTTGGTAGAGAAGGAGCCCAAGCGTTTCTCTATGGAAGAGAGGTCGGTTAGGGAGAAGGGGACATGGACTCGGACTAGACCCTCCGTCCCGGCCACCTCCCGGAGGGGGCAGATGCGGGAGTCAGGGGGTTGGGAGCTCCGGAGGGAGCGGGAGCGAGTGTGAGAGCTGATTGGGGAGGAAGACTTTCCTCAGGAGTAGGAGAGTTCGGCTAGGGGTGATTGGCAAAGGCGGGAGGAGGAGGAGAGGCAAGATCTTCAGGAGAGTCAGAGAAGGCGGAAGGAAGTTCCGCAGCAGAGGGCTGGGAAGGTCCACCAGGCTCTGAACAGCCGCGGGCAAGAAGAACCCGGGCAGTGGAGCAGGGCTGATAGCGGGAGGGAGGAGGAGAGGCGAGACTCCCTGGATAGTCAGAGAAGGAGGAAGGAAGCTCCGGAGCAGAGGTTTCAGAAGGGCGGCCAGGATCCGAACCGCCGCGGGCAAGAAGAACCTGGGCAGTGGAGCGCGGAGTGCAGGGATCTGGTCGGCAGCACAAAGTCCAAAAGCCCTGGGTGTAAGGAACCTCAGACCATTTCCAGGTCCATCTGCAGAAATTGTCTAAGTCCACTAGGGTAGCAAAATCCAAAGTGCCTTCCGGGGGCCAGCATTTGTCGAGTTGTTATAGTGGCCACGCCTTAGTAGATTAAAAAAAAAGCAATCGCTTTTGCTTAAGGCTGCGATCGATTGCAACCAGATTCTTTATCAGGCACCCTAAGGGTGTTTTAGTATCTGGTTTGGATTCTTGTCCTTCCATTTTTTTGATCCCCAAGGAACAACAGATAGGGAAAAGGCATCCCTCTAACCCAATCTGTTGAGCCGGTCAGAAGAATGGGAATCTGAACGTCTCCCTATCTCAGACCCCGACGGATGGAGGAAAACAGCCTCTCCAGAGGGTCCCCTGGCGCAGCTGCGATTTTAGTGAGAGCAGTCTCTCAGTGTCAGTATTCAGGGGCTCAGATTCAGAGGATGGAGACCAAAAAATTTGGGACGATGGGACGATGGCACTTACCCTGGTTTGTAGTTTGGACGGTAGGGGTAACCACGAGGCCTCCTCAGGGAGCGGGGAGAGGAGCGGTCCTCAGCAGACAACAACTTCTCCCCGGTTTCGGAACCAAATGGAAGGGTTTTTCTGGGCTCCGTGAGGAAAGAAAGTCAATTAAACAAAAAGTCGAATAGCCAGGGCTTTATGGGGCTTGCGCACCTGGGTGAGGTTCCCAGGTCCGCAGAACGAGGGCCGGGGAAGTCTCGCCGGAACAAAGGAAAACGCACTCTTTAAGCAAAGGAATTTTGCGAGCTTCATACGTCATGAATGGGGATTGGTCCTGTGAATCCAGGTATGGGGGTTCCATCCCTTAGTCTGACGTCAGCCACCTTTCCCAGGTATGGCTGCTGCTGCTTTTGTCCCTGGGCCAGTCTAACAGAAACCTCATAAAAGTTTTTGATCTCTCCCAAGTCACTCGTTGTTGTCTCCAAAGGCCGTGGCGGCGATGGTTCCAAAGCAGTCAAGCCTCAGCCAGCTGCCTGAGATGTCAGACAGGTGACCAATGGCTGTCTCTGGGCAGGGAATGGAAGACGGATGGTGGCTTCTCACTGCTGAGAACGGTGGGGTGTCTGGATGCCTCTGTTGCTGGCAGTGCTTCAGCCAGAGGCAAAAGTCTCAAAAATCAGCTTGCCTCTGTTTCACTAATCCCTAATGAGAAAACAGCATTGACTTATTCCACTTAGTTCTGTGGAGAACACACAGCAGAAAATATACCCCAAGAGACAGAATCAAAACCCTGCTTCTGAAGAATGGGCTCAGCTGCACCCACCCTACAACAGCACCAGGTCAGCACCCACCTCTTTGCAGCAGAAACCTGCTAGGATCTAATGGATGCTTTATCTCCTACACATCAAAAAATGAAAAGAACACCCCAAAAGAAAAACTTTTGTGACAAAACAATTTTTCAGAGCAATTCATTTATGAGACTTTGTTTAAGTGTCTCTGGTACTTAGCTGTTCCCTTGAAAGGGTTAAACTAAAGCTAACACATGGCTCAGCTAGGCTTGGTATTAGGAATCACCAGATCTGCATAACTGGCACAATTGTAGAAGACAATGGAATTTACAACCATAGATTAGAAAATGACAGTGGCTGGGCTGTCTTCATTTTGGAATGTCCATGAAAGGAACTAGCTAGAACTAGAAACCAGGCCACATGGAGGCAAACATCAGAAAAGGCTCAGGAGGACGTGTTAACAGCCACTTCTTCATGCCAGGATAGCTCTGGCCCAAACCACATTAGGACTGAAAGTAGTGGTGAGCCCCTGTTCTTGGAATGTTCTGCTCCTCCAAACAACACCCCTGTTTACCTTTCCTTTACAAAAGTGTGTAAACTTTCACATGTGTGCCAGGAGTGGGGAAAGACTTTAGAGCATGAGACCCCCTTCTCCCTCTTTGGCCAAAGAGTACATTTCATCTCATCAATTCCTGTTTGTGGCTCTCCATCTTAATCAGCCAATGAGAAAAAGAACTCAGACGATACTGGCAATACAAGTATTGTTCTACTCCCAAGATCTGCAAAACCTATTTATAAACCAGCAGTTGAATAGCTTGTGAATGAGAACCTTTGCATAAATAAATGCTAATTATAGGAAAAGCAGTCCACAGTAGAAAAGCATTCTTTATTTTTTAATTTTACTAATGGAACATTGCAATATAACTTTATATAAGTTTAAGGAGTGCATCACTGTAGATCAATATCTGTGTATACTACATTAAGTTCACCATAGATAGTCCCATTCATTCGTTTTTTTTCTTTATTCAATTCATTCTTAAGGGACAAATGATGACCAACCTTGCCCTGCCCTTCCTTGCACCTGCTGGTGAGGTGGAAGCAATTCTACACTCATCTGTAGCAGTATGCTTTTGGTTTATGCTGTCTGACTTGATTTTGGGAAATGCCCCATCTGGACCCCTGCAGTTTCTGGAATCTCTCATCTATGATCTTGGCTTCTCTGCACAGGAATGAGCTTTGTCTGTGCCCTTCTTGTCTGCAGAAGGCAGCTTCAAGGATGTCCCCCATGTCTGTCTCATGGACTTGTGTGATGCCCCCACCCCCAAACAGTGCACCACACTGGTCTGCGTGAGCAACAGAATTGGAAAGAAGTGAAGGCACGTCACACGATGGCTGTTAGGTTATAAAGGACTGTAGTTTCTGTATTTTGTTCTCTTTTTTCTCTCATTGGATTAGCCACTGGGAGAAGCCAGTTTCCATGTACAAAGCGTGCTCAAAGGAAAATACACAAAAGACACACACACGGATCCAATAGAAAACACTATGACTGGTCTAGAGAGAGGTAGAAGCACAATCGAACCTGACACAGAATCATTTTCAAGAACTAACATGGATACTAGGTGATAGGCAGGCAGGCCCTGCAAGATCACAAAGATTGGTACAATGTGAACTTGGAGTCATGGCTCTTAACTGAGGTCACACTACCTCCTAAGGGGCAAACGGAACTATAGGGGACATATTTAGTTGTCACAATGTATGGAAGTGCTACTGACATTTAACAGCTGGAAGCCAGGAATGCTAAGCCTTCTGCAGTGCGTTAGACAGTCTCACACAATAAGGAATTACCCTTTCCAAATTGTCAGTAGCACACACATAGAGGAACCCTGGGCTAGTGCCGCAGTGATTATATTTTGTGTTATTTTCTTTATTCATTCACTCATTCATTCATTGTCACATATGGAGAGATCTTTTATGATAATGAAGCAAATCTGGATGACAACAGAACCAAGATATTTTGAAAGAGAGAAAAATCAAGTCTAATGATAAAACTTTAAATCTTGAAACCAGAAGTAGTACCCTTTGATTTTCTCAACGATATGTGACAGTACATATTCTTTTATGCTTAAAAGATGTCAAATTGGATTATTGATGCTTGCCACCTAAAGAGCCACACTGCTTTATCATTCAACAATCCATTTATTAAAATTTTATTGAGCCTCTGCTCTGTGTAAATCACTGGGATGCATAGCTAAAGTATCACATTCTGGAATTATAAGGAATTAAGTAACAATTACATTACAGAATAATAAGATATATAGTACACTCACATTCTCTCTCCCTCTCTCTTTTTCTCTCTCATAGAGGCTAATGAAAAGCAAGGAGAAACATCTACTCCGAGAGGGAAGATCTTTTTCAGATAAAAAGAAAATTGATCACTTAAAAAGAATTGTCTAGAAATGCCAGCAAAGAGGTAAGAAGAGCCTTGCTGACAAACGGCAAGTGACTTATTGCATAGGCCTATGCTTTTAAATGCATCTGAGTCCTAGCTATTGAGCTTGAGATCACAGTGATTCAAGAGTCAATTACAGTCTATTTGAGATAACACAATCTAATAAGACAAAGCGGCATTGATCAAATGAACTTTGCCTTATAAAGCAGTAGGGTCATTCTCTTTCTCCCTTTCTTTATGATCTCCAGTATTTCATCTCAAGAAAGACTCCATTAGGAAAGCAACTCTTTTAAAGTGATAAAGAGTAGAAGGTATTCACTCCTAGCCAGACTCAGGTCATAGCAGGCAAAAGCATTTCATTTATCACTGACATCTTTGTATCTCCTTCACCTGAAACAGAGAGTTATGGAAGGGATTGATATTAATTGGTGCTCTTCAATAACAATGTTACGTAGTACCAGAAAGGAAGTCAACAGCACTGCAGCATTTGTGAGTACCAATTGCACTGGATTTTTTTTTCAAGACCTCCAAACATGTCCCAAACAGCAACCAACCCTGAAATGTTCAACCCATCAATCAATCACATCCTAATAACAGTGTTACAAATATGCACTAGAAGTCCTAACAACCTGAAACTGATTTTTGCACAAGGGAAAGGGCCCTTTATTGGGCCAGCCTGCATGGAGGTCACAACACTTGCCTCAGATGAGCCTACCGGTCAGGGAATCTGGGTGAGACCTAAAATGCGGGAGGATAAAAGAGAAGAAAAAAATAAATTCCTCTTTGGCTAAAGCCGCTCAGATTCTGTGTGTGGCAAGGTATCCATTAAATGCCACTCTCCTTATTAAGAAAATCTTTGCTTCTGAATATGCTATTTATCTTGAGAGCTTTGGTTCTTAAGCAGTAATTCTCAATCCCGGGAGCTCCAACGAAGGTCGCTGGGAGGGTCCTGGGGTACACATACTCAGGTCAGATACTGACAACGGCAATATCTGAAAGGCTTAATATTCCTCAAGCAACATTTCTGACAAGTCGAAACAAGGAAGCACTGCTGCTGGGCTGGCACCAGCGCCTTATCTGTGAGAAGGGGGCCAGCTAGCTGGAGACAAGTCCAGCAAGGTTAAAGACCTGGTTAAAGTAAAATTAATAACTCTGTCAACTTCAGCAGTTGGAGTCCAGGAGACAAAGTCTCCACAGGAACATGGGGAAAGAGAGGCTGTCCTTGTTATCAAAGAACTTATAGCCTTATTTGGGGGACAGTGATGCAGTGTTGGGAACTAGATGCCACTGTGTGACTGGACTGCAACAGGAGACAGGGGGTGGTGCTTGGATGCCTGTGCCCTGGCTTGGCTACACAGTGGGCAAAACTGGATCAAGCAGAGAGAACAAAGAATACTTCCCTCAAGGCCAGAAAGATTATTGCTTACAGGGAGTCCACAGTGGATAGGCCAGATGACTATGCTGGAGCAGTCAGAGAAGAGAAGGGGTTGTCAAAGGTCAGAGTCCAGCTACCAATATCTTGCCTCAGTCTCAAATCCTGCATCTTCACTAGTCTATGCTGACAGCTCTGTTTTCACTTTTGTTCATCTTTGCCAGTGGTGAGATCTGGACCCCTGCATGTCCCACAGCATCTTTAAGCTCACCACCTGGTAACACAGGGGCTGGTGCAGATCCTGAGTGTTAGATCCTTGCACCTCTGCTGCAGAGCAGCTGCCCTGCAGCCCACTGCCATCCATGGGCTTTCCCGCCTGTTTCAGACTCCTCCATGCTTTAGGGGAGTCTTCTTGCCCAGCACCTGGACACCCCAGCAAGTGATGACTAACCCTTCTCCTAGCCTTCGAGAGGGTTCTTTCCACACTTGTCCTTCTGTTATGCTTTTCCATCAGCCTATTCCTTAGAGTTTTCTTTACATCCTGACTGCTCCCCTGCTACAGCCATGAGTGTTTTATATTAAACCTCCCACATTCAACTTACTTTGTGATTTTCGTTTCCCAGTCAGACCCTGACAGACAGGGTCAGAGGGTCTACACAATGGAGAAGGCGGGCAGGGAAATAGGAGTGCTGAGACAGGAGTGGGGAAGTTGGAGGAGGATGGTGACAGGTGCTAGTGCGGTAGAAGTTTATGGAGGCTGTAGCTACATCCTAGTCTATGTAGACTGTAGATGCATCCTGTTCTACAGAGACTGAAGATGTGTCCTGTTATGGTGACCAAGGGCAAGCGAGCATCGCCTTCCTACTCTGCAGCTGTACATAACTGATAACAGTTGCCAGTAGAAACCACACATAGCCAAGGAGATGAATCTTCACCTCAGAGTATAAAAGGAGCTCCCCTAAACCTCCTGTTACTCTATTTTGGGTAACAATACACCTGAGCCAGCACCAGTGCTTACAATAAAGTGCCTTTTTCCCTACCTTTTGAGTGCCTGGCTGTCAGTCTTCTTGCATCTGGAGGCTCAGCCATAATACTAGTGTTGCTTCATTCCTACTCTCATCTCAGGAACATAAAGAGGATTGAGAGGGATGAAGAGAGAGTGGATGCAGAGAGGAGAAGGAGCAGAGGATGGGGCAGAGCACCAAAGCATGGTCTTGGAGAGTGTCCACCTCGGGCTCTGAGACCCTCTGCCCATCAGCATCTCCAGGTGTATGTCTGACCCTGGAACTGCAGCCTGAGTGCAGGATGGTGACATTCCAGAGTCTTGGAGAGTCTGTTGGTGTGGTGGCAAAGCAAGAGGAGGGGCAGGGGCAGAGCCTGAGTCTGACAGTGGAACTGGAGAGTCCAAAGGAAGGATGGATGGTAGCTGGTGGCCGACTAGGTCTAACCAACAACAGCTCCTGGGAGAGAATCAGGAGATGGGGGCAGGAGGTATCTCCAGGCACCTCCCTTAAGAAAAGAGGGCACCAGGAGGGGAAAAATTGGACTCTCCCATGTGTTCAATGCTTGTTGGGCTGTTCACATCAGCTGCCTTGGAAATACAGTGAAATAGTAAAATATCAATGCCTGCAACTGAGCACAGTGTGGAGAGTAAATGAAGTTGACTCAATACCATGACTGGAACTTAGAAATAAGAATTGTATTGGAAAATAGAGAGTAAGGAGTGGGCAAGCCAATAAGCAAGCTTGGCCCTGGAAGAGGGAAGAGGGGGCTCAGAAGAGGCACTTGCAAGGACCGTGCTCCTCACACTCTGGAAAAAGTGGGAGCAGAAGGAGGGTAGTGGTCCTGAGGCAGGGAGAAGGTTAACCTGAGTGAAGAGAAGGCATCAAAAAAGAAGGAATGGAACTCATCTCCCCTGAACTTTGCCTCAAGTTCACGGGCATTTGAAATTTCAAACTAATCATAAAACACATTTATTGGATGCTCATGTTCTTTTCACCTGGAAAGGAATTGTTCTGGGTATGAATGTGTGTGAATACTTTTTTAATGGAGCTCTATCACACCGATGAGTCAGAGGTCCCTCCTGCTCTATGGTCACATTGAAAAGTCAGAGGAAAAAACGTACATGCCACTTTTATCAGAGAACTTCCTGCCTCTAAATTTTTTAAACTTATGATCTCAGAAAATTCCCTAAAGGTTAATTAAAAACTTTACTTTCTATCCTCCAGCGAATTATGCTAAACATATTTGTTGGTTTGGATGTCAACAGCGACAGAGGCTCATGCAATTTAGAGAGTTGAGCACAAGAGGGGAAACCTCTGCACTATGTGCCAAGACTCACCTTCAGCTTATTAAAGTAAAACCGCTCTGCAAAAGAAGTATTTTATTAAAAGTCTCCAGGTGCATAAATATATTCAGACACAGCAAACTTTGAAATGAAATAAGACTTTCCAGTATTCACATTTGTACATTACAATATGACCCCACATTAACTGGGTCAAGAGTAATTGATTCCTATAATAGCTACATTGTGATCACAGAAATAATGAAATCTTAAAGTCTTTGCTGAAAACTGTCTCACACACACGCAATCAACAACCTGATGAGCGCTTACACAGACTCATTCATCATTTTTGATTACATACATTAAAAATTAAGTCAGACTGTTGGTCATGTCTCAAAGTCTTGAATCAGAATTCTGATCTTTATTCAGATTCTAAATATACTGATGATGATATTTATAAGGCTTCCAAAAACTATAAATTTTCAAGAAGATGCATTATAATATGTTATTCCCTTTGAGAGACAGCCCAATTCAAACTTATTCTAAAACCCAATTTCTCAGGAAAGGGTTGATGCTGACTCCCTTGGTTTCTCAATAATTAGCTGTAAAAACAAATCTCATTTTGTTCCCCTCCAAAGTTCTGAATACTCTGCTTCTATTAATCACTTAATGAATGTGTGGCGTGCTAGGTATCCGCTTGGAAACACCAAAGGAATGTTCGAGTCATCAAGTGCTTGCGTACTTGGCTCCTGCAGTGAATCCGTGAAAAAGCAGAGCTCAGCTCCATGGTGGTGTTAGGAAAAGTAGAGCCTGCTCTCCTCACAGACTCCATGATCCCATTGAGGCCATCATGCCTGTCGTGTCCCACTTTCTGACTGCAGTCTGTGTTGTCAAATGCCATCTGTTATCATCATATCCTAGGGCCATGTCACCCTTGTTTCTGTGCCAGGCTTTGCCCGGGTCATCAGCCCCTCTCTGACCCAAGTCAACCAGAGCAGGCTGAGTGTTTGCCCAGAACACATTCTTGCTTTTGAGTACAGTGACTGGATAAACTCAACCAATATTAGCCATGACCCTGTTTCTGAGTGAACAGGAAGCTTTATAAAAATTAATAGGGGCTCATGGAAGTACCATGGAAAACTAGAAGGACAGAAAAAATAAAACTTCAAGTGCTAAGAAATCACAACTGAGTCTTGTCTCTCAAGATTTCGAATCTCAGCATTGAATGGAAGTCTAAAGGTTATTATAGTAGGTATGGTCTTTGCTAGCTGCTAAAGCCACTATATTAAAAAAATAAATGTTTAAAACCTCAAGGGAGGTTGGTAAGTAATCAGCCAAGCTCTTCTGTAGTTCCATCAAAGTCTTGCTCTGAACTCCATTGGTGGGCATCCTGTCCAAAACTGGAAACCAAGTAGCAAACTCAGGCCCCATCAAATGAGGAAATGGAAAATCCTACCTGTGTGTCCTGCCTACAGCTGAACGGTGTTGCAAGTCCTCTTTCAGAAGAGAGATACACATACCACCTCCATTTAATTCTGAACTGACCCCAGTATTGTTAGAAATGCAAGCTCTGCAACTATAAGACAACTGGAAACTTTGCAAGTCAGTCAAATTCACTTCTGGAAGGATTAGAGCAACTGGGAATCAACAAAGACCTAGAGTAGGTTTTGACTACCTACGTATTTGAATTTCTACTTGTATACTCAAGCAATAATAGCAGAAGACTGCCTTAATAGTTTTGAGAATTAGAGAACAAATATTGCTAGGACTTAAAATTTGCTACGGATCATGTTTTCTTAATGGAGAAGAGGCAGTGGGTGGCTAAACTTGAATCCTTTTTGAAATGAAGAATAGTTCATTTGTGAATACATGTTATCTTCCTTTTTATGACTAATGGTTTGACTTTCTGCAAGAATGTATAATGATAACTGTGGTTACCTGATATTCTTGTTGAGAAAAATAAGTAAATAAATAGAAACTCTGGCATTAGCCAAAATTTGTAGGTAGAGTGTTTTTTAATAGACCTTACTGTTTATAAGTGCCTATATTTAAAAAATGCTACCATATCCAAATTTGTATTTAGTCTCACACACCACACACACCACACGTAGACACCACACTCACACCACAGACATACAACAAACACCACACACGCTCAAACACCACACACGCAACACACAAAGACACACACACCACCACCACACACACCACACACATAGCACACACACCACACCACAAAACACCACACACCACACACACACACCACACACACAAACACCCATAGACACCACGCACACACACACACCTCTCCACACACACCAATCATCCCACATCCCACACACGCACCACACATACAAACACCCCCACACACCCCATGCACACACCACACACATAAACAACCCCCAAACACCACACACACAAAACACACACACACCACATACAGCCCCCCACACACACCAAAGTGACGTGCACACACAAGCATCGTCTCTACTACTTTCCAACCACATTTCTTGCAGTGTGTCCTAAATATCTTCAATTCTGATTCTGATCCTATTCAGGCTACAAATGCCATGTTATTGTAAAACATGACTATGTCTTGCCCACAACTTTACAAACCTGGCTTTTTATTCTCCCACAGGATAAACAGCTCCAGAATGATGGTCAAGGTACCAGAGGGGACTCTATCCCTGGCACCACTCCCAGTCCCAGCTGCCTTCACGGCATGGCCCTGGCTCTGGGCAGGTGATGGACAATTTCCATTCACTCAGCCCTCTGGATGATGACACACAGAGCAAAGACCCAGCCAAACAGAATTAATATGTCCTCTTTGTAGTTCTTCCCACTCAGTCTTCATGCCCCCCAAGACCTAGGTATACTGACAATGATGGTTTACTCCAGTAATGACTCCATCAAAAGCTCCATCAAAAAGGACTGATATCTGTCAAGCTGTGTGAAGAAGGAAAAGAAAGTATGTTCAAGTATAAAGTCCTCAGAAAAGAGAGAATAAAATACTCGGTGCGGATAAATAAGCAAAATCATATCTAAAGGCACAGAAAGCTAGTATACATCTTAGATTCTCCAACTAAAAAAGAAGTGTACAAATATATGTGTCATACATTGAACTCAGCATTGGACAAACAACTGGTCACTGAATATTAAGTCCCCGGCCATTAGAAGAGCAGAGGAAATGTTGCAGTTTGGCACAGCTCCAAGTTCTAGTTTATAATGTAGTGAATATAAATGATATGTTTTAACAATACTGAACTGTTACTTAAAGCTTCCTTGACATAAACATTCAAAAGGACTTTCAAATATGTTCAGATGTGGTACTATGTGGTCGTAATGTTCATCTTCGTAAAAATTCATACAGAGGGCTTCTTGCTAAAATACAAAGAAAATATTACATGTTCAAATACCCAATCAAAAAGATACCTACTTAAATTCTAGGGCCCATTCTAGCAAACCTATTCTGTCAGCCAGAGATACTCCATCAAGTCTGACTGGCACTTCTGAACAGGGCCGGCTGACAGCTTTAAGCTCTTAAGCCCTGGCAAAGCAGGCGACACCCATGTTTCTTCCTGAAATGGCACAAAACAATGTGGTGACCGCACCTCTTGGAAAGTCAGGGTACCAACTGCCAGATTGTTAAAAATAAACACTTATTGCCTCTCGCTACAACTCTAAGGTCTTCACAGGGCAGTGACCAGCAGGAGTTGTTTTTTGATCTCCACAAGGTCAGCATTCTAGCTTGTTCCCACCTGGTCAAAAACTGTGGACAACAATTACATTGCGTCAAAGCAGCAGAGCCCAGAGAGCACACACTGTCTGACTGCATTTCTAGAAGTTTCAACAAACAGGAAAAACTAGCTGCACGTTTAGGAATGCAAGTTTAGACGGAGAAATGAGGGAGAAAATCAGG
This sequence comes from Solenodon paradoxus, assembly GCA_004363575.1. Classification (NCBI taxonomy): domain Eukaryota; kingdom Metazoa; phylum Chordata; class Mammalia; order Eulipotyphla; family Solenodontidae; genus Solenodon; species Solenodon paradoxus. Next base: position 81,261 of record RJWH01003686.1, read on the forward strand.
TAGGGATTAGCCTAAGACTCAGGATAACAGATGCCTTGGAGAAGAAGGAGGCAGTAGGCTGGGGGGTTAACAAAACTCTGTCTCTAGACCGGTGTGCTACTCGTGAGGGTCACTTGGTGCTACAGCAGCCAGAGACACATTCTTCTGAACTGCTGTGAACTTTCACAGGAAAAGGTAAAAATCAAGAAATTGATAGCTACATACTTTAGATTTTTATAACTCATCTTCCTGTCAGTTTATATTTTAAATCAACTCATTATTTTTAACTCTATGATCTCCAAGTCTATTTGTTTTTCCCCCACAAAACTAAAATATCAGTAATTTACTTAGCATCCTAATGTTAAGATATCACAATAAATCCGTATTAAAATAGTGGGATCTTTAAGAGAAGGACACCTGTTAACAGAATATGTCAGCAGGCACAGGAAAATGGCCCTCAAAATAAATACATGTAGGTGCACCCTGGTGGCTCGGAAGTTGAGTCCACCTCTGGCCGATGGAGTGCACACACCTGACGTGGACCCGGGTTTACCACCAGGCTGGGGATACAACCATGATGAACAAGGAAATAAATGCTTCCTCCTCCTCTCTCTTTCTTCCTGCCTGCCTGCCTCCTCTCCTTCATTCCTGCTGCGTCTCTCCTAAAATAAAATAAATGAGCAAATACCTGTAATTCTGTGAGATGATGGATGGGTTAATTAATTTTTCACAATGTATACAAGCGTCAAATCATTACCTTGTACAAATTAAATTTACACAATGTCAGTGTCTCACTGCAACTAGAAATAAATAGGTTTTCTTCATGTAGAAACATACATATTCAAAGATATGAAGTTGGCATTCCTAATTTACTTAAAAGACTGTCAATCATTTTATAAATTGGGGCTAAGAATATACAAATAAATGATTATCTAGCCTAATGCTTATAAGTCAGCTTGAGTTATGGGACAAATGACGGTTTTCATTGTCCTAAATGCACAGCACTTAAACATACTCAAATCCACTTTGGCCAGGACTCAATTTCTTTGCCATTAAAGATGAAACATTGCTTTTATTTCAAAGCACAGTCCCTCCAGTGGTGGACATCTGTTGTCACTGTTGCTAAGATTTTCGTCTCTAACTCACACTGCTTCCTCCCCAACTGCAATGGCTCTTGGGGGACTGTTACCCATTCCTTGTAACTGCTTGCACTGCATTCACTAATGACACAAAGGTGTCCCAGTCGCCCTCTGTGTGGAGGGTTAGTCTCCTTTGTCGTGTGACCCAAATGAATTCATAACTAGGGAAGGGGAACGTGTCGGGGACAGAGAGGGAGCACAAAACCAGAAACACCAGAAACTGCTGTTTCAAGGAACTGCCGGGCCACTGGGAGGGAGAGTCAAAGAAAATAAAGACAAGTAAAGGAAGCAGAGCCAGAGATAAAGAAATAAAACAGACAGCTGATGAGAGCTGAGTTTCTGGGTCTAATTGTGGGTTGAAGGCTCCTGTGAGTGAGTAACCACTTTTGCTTACTTTGGTTTTTCAGATGTAGTTTTGTTACTTAAAACTCAGAACATTATTATTATTATTGTATCAGGGTCGATATATCATCTGATTTTGAGTGTCTTCTCACTCAGTTGTTGTTCTTCTGCATTTGCTCTTTCCTGAACTACACCATAATTTTTTCTCATCTTCCATTTGGGTTGTTGGGACTTTTGTGGTCACTTTATAAATGTTCTTTGCTGTCACAGATATTAAACTCTGTCCTTTACATTGCAAACACTTTCCCCCAAATGTACTATTCCACATCAGCTTTAATATCCTTCAGAATACAAAATATTTTATGTTTGTGCAATCATGCTTATGACCATTTTCCTAATAACTTCTCAGTCTCCAATGTTGATTAATACATTAACTCATGTAGTACAGGGAGCTATTTTCTTACAAAATTTTCTTGCTATATTTTTTAACCTTTCAGGTTTATACATGCTATAAAATAGGATTTTAAGGTGGTTTCCTTCCTGATCAACAATCATGTGTCAATACCTTTTGTTAAATGATACATTGCTTTCTCACTAAATGAAATATAATCTTTGTCATATATTAAATTATTAGGCACGCTGTAGTCTACTTCAGATTTTGTGTTGTATTCCACTGAGCTATTGTTCTGGTCACCTGCTTTAAGCATTATTTGAATAGCATGGCTTTTGAGTATACTCTGATATCTGGTAAGTTAACTCTTAACTCAGAATCTTTTTTATTAATTCATGTATTTATTAAGGGTCAGCTATGCTCCAGACACAGTAATAAGGAAATGAGCATTCGACCATGAGCAAAATCCTTTCCATGTGGAGCACTCATTCCAGTGGTTTGGAGGGATGCTGTAGAGAAACTCTCTTCTCATCTATTGATGGCACTTAATGATAAACTTTATAAATTTTCAGCTCATTCTATCATTGGGGTAAAATGTTGGGACTGGTATTGAAACTGTATCAAATTCATACCTGAACATTAAGATTTCTGATCCAAACCATGGCATGTCTCTCATTTGTCAAATCTTGCTTTAAGACTTTTTAAAAATTTCTTCATATTTCATGCCTTTCTTTTATACTTATTCTTAATATTTTGGGCTTTTTCACTTCTAACTTGTTCTCACTTTTTATTTCTAAAGGTCTACATCTAATTGGAGAAATGGGCTTTTGATTTTGTCTATTTTGAATCCAGTTACTTACCAATTACTCTTACTCACTCTAACAGATTTTATTGTGAGTCTCTTGGATTTGCAAAGTATACAATTGTGCCATTAAGAAAAACAGTTTTGCTTGTCTCTTCCAATGTGTATTCCAGTTATTTTAATGAATTCACTAGAAACTACAAGAAAATGTTAAATAAAAATTCCCACAAGATTATCAGGTCCATAGATCACAATCTTTAGTCTTGCTTATTCATTTCTCAGAAAAAGGGAACAGCGCTCTGGTCCAAAACAAGTGCTGAAAAAATATGTCAAAGAGTGCATTTTGATAGAAGGACTGTTTGGTTCCTAATGTTCATCACAATTTTGTTTTCTTTTCCTGCCTGTAACGGTACTTAGTGTCACTTTTGGTTATGATTTATTTTAATTTCATTTCTCTTTCAATTCTTAATTTATACTTATTGGTATTTTGGTAGTGTCTATACATCTTATTGAATGCTTTTTCAGCATCTACTGATGTTTGACTATGGCATTCTATCTCTATTTTGCTCATGAGAGGGACTGCACCAATAGATTTCCACTTATGTGTTGCTGGGATAAACTCTACCTGGTCATAGCGGGTCCCCACATACACTAATGGGCTTCCCCTATTAAGATTTTATCTAGAATTTTTACATCTCTATTTGACATTAAGTGAATCTCTAGACTTGTTTTGTACTCAGGAGTATTTTGTCATCTTCCGAAACAATTTAGCTAATGATGAAATTATTCAGTTTTTTAAAGCTACATAAAACTTAGTTATAATTCCTATCTGATCCCATTGCCCTTAAATGATATTTAATCACTTTTCTAGTCTCTTACGGTACGGTCTCATTCAAATTTTTGCACTTTTTCCTGAGCCAAACTTAGACATCTATATTTGGCAAGGATATAATCCATTTCCTTCTTTTTTTTTCAAATGTGTTGCCACAGAGTTGAATGTCATTATCTTTGTTATCTTCTTGGAATCACTTCTATATCTCTATATTCTTTTCTCATTTCTAGTCTTGACATGTTTTAGTCTTTATTAATTTGTAATCAAACACAGCTCTTAATATCTATTTTACTGTGATTTTCAAAGAGCTAGCTTCTGTAAGTGTGCATAATTTCAGCTGTTTTTATTCCATTGCCTTCAGCTTTATCTTTTTTGTTCCCTCTTCTAACTTACTTTACTCTGTTCTTTTTCCAAAGACTATACTTTGTCATTATCCTTAAGTAATAAAAGTAACACTGGCTACAGCTTTCACTCTACATCATAGCTTTTGGAACAAACTGCTATTTTTATTGAAGTTTAGAGATTCTGTAAATTGACTTTTAATTTTGACTTCCTTTGATACAAAAGTTACAGAGAACATTTAAATTTTTCCAAATAATATTATTTCCTTTATTATCACCATCTGTTATTTATTTCTAATAATAATTATGACAATAAACCAAGATCTATAGCAATATCTTTTCCTTTGAATGTGTTAGTTTTCTTCCTGGTCAAGTTATGATCAAGTTTTCTAAGTAATGCAAAAAGGTATATTCAAAAGAATATTCCATGTTCAAGAGATGTTAAGGTTCTAGCATATCTATTTAATCTAACTTTTTAATTCCATTGCTCTACCTTAATGGTCTATGTGAGGTTAAGACATATTTAACAATAAAAGAATCATTGAAGTCTGTCATGTATATAAGCATTTGTAAAACTTTTGCTTCACAGATTTAGTAGTTTGTTGTATTATATATTCAGGTCTACTTATCCTTCATAAAATAACCTCCTTAAAAATATTATATTTCTCCTTCTCTTATGTATGCCTTTCATTTAAAGACTGCCTCTCCAAATCCAAGTTCCCTTGTTTTTCTGACTCTGTATTTGTTTGCATAAATGGATATCTGTCCATTCTTTTGTTCTCAATTTCTATCACTTTGACTCAAGTGTCTCTAATAAACAACATACAGATGTGTTTTACTTTTTTAACTTTGCCTGACAGTCTCAAAATTTTAATAGATTGCAGCTCATTTGCATTTAATGTAAACACATATCTTAACTTACCCTTTCCTTCTCAGCTAATTGATTAATTAAGAAAAAATGCTCTACCCTATTCCCTTATCTTAAGGTGTTGCTGATTCACTTTTCATTTGGGTGTTTATTTTTTGATACACTGTTATTGAGCATTTTCATTAGAAAATTGGTGATGATGTCTATGAATTCTTACATACAGTTAATTTATTTTACCTTGACAGGGAAACAACAGCTGGACTAAATGTGATTTCATGCTCCTGGCTTTTGGTCTCTATGGGTGACAGAAGTTACTGCACCAGCCCTCGACACCTGTGTCAGAGAGAAGTATGTTGCCAGTCTGGTACTTTTTAATAGTAGGCCATCCTTTCTCTCTGCCTGGAAGTTTCTAACATTTTTATTGTTTAGGGTTCAAGAACTTTTTCAATGCATACAAATATTTTTTTTTCATAAATCTTTCCTGGGACTTGACGAGTCATTTCAATTTATAGGTTCATCTTGATTTTTAAGATCTGAAATTTTTTTTCTTATATTTACTTAATTATTGCCTTTTCTCCATCTGTATCTTTTTCTCCTCTGACTCTTTTTGTTATTCTTGTTATATTTCCTAGATCTATTTTCTCTCATGATTTCCATCTATTTATATTTTTGTGCTCCTTTATTCTTCCATTTGAACAGCTAGGCTACTAATTCTTGTATGGTCTAGAATGGTCATCTTCTGACTGCATAATGACATATTTGCACAATGGAATTCTGATCAGTTCTAAATAAGATGGAACCTTGTCATTTGTGACAGCATGGCTGGAACTAGAGGGAGTCATATGAAGCGATTAAATCAGGAGGAGAAAGACAAACACTGGATGTCCTCACTCTTATGTGAAATATAAAGAAACAAAGGAAATGAACAGAAGAAGCAAAAAACTAACACTTGAGTCGACAGAACAAGTATTTGATGTGGAAGCAAAGGGAAGCAGAGACCACTGGACAGTGGTGATGATGATTAGAAGTTCAGTGGGTGTAGTGTAACATCATATATCTGATGAACATCTGATGAACCTCTACATCTAAATATATGTTGTTTTGTAAATAAAATTTACCTCAGTACAAAGAAAAAACTGATCTAAAAAGGATGATCATCACATACTGAATTGCATGGCTACAAAAGCCTGCATTTCATCTCTACGATGTCTTTTTATGCTGCATTTAAATCTCCTTATGTGCTCTTAATATTTTTCTTCAGGTTGTCATCTGTCTCCTGCTGATGCTCTATTGTTTTAGCCAAGTGTTCTGTCTATTCCTGCAAACCCTCTGCTTTGCTGTGGTGGCGTTTCTCTGTTCACTCACTGGGATCCAGGAGGACTCATATGACAGTGTTTTGAGCGGTGCGAGCACAGTGGTTTTATTCCTATCATCTGGCTTTGCACCTGCCAAAACTCAGGAGGGAAGACTTTCCACTCAGCTTCCAAGACTCAACTCAGTTGTCCACTTTTTTGTTGTCTCTTTTGGGTATGTTCACACTAACACACATGCAGCAGGGTGAGGGTGATTTTCCATTTTCCTCCCAGGTGGCCCCCAACCTCTTCAGATCAAGTTCTTTTCCATCTGTTCTGCATTCTGATCCTCCCACAGGGTTCCACAGATGCCCACCTTTGGTGCCAGCCATCCCAGGAAGAAAGGCCTCTCATCTCCCCTCACCCTCAACTATCATAGTCAGGGCCTTGCCTGCACTGAGGGTGCTGTAGTTTCCAGGTGTGGTTTGGATCCAGAGAGGTAGACAGTAGAATTGAGAATTGCAATTTATTTTCCTTGCTGTCTTCCCAGAATCCTCACTAACTATAAATTCCTTGATGTTTCTTCAAACATTTATTCAGCTGGAAAGCAGGAAAATGTGATAAAAGTTTAATGTGGAGAGAACATTGGCAGCCCTAATACTGCTATGTGAGGGTTATACAGAGCCATGTGTCACAGTGGTGTCCATCCCTGCATGTATAACTATTTCGAAATAAGCATTTAAAAATTTTCCCTTCTGTGCATTCTTTAATTATTCTATATCAAACTGACCCCAAGAGCCCATAAACTTGATAACTCATGGATGCCAAGAAGCCTTTAATTTTTTGTTTGACTCCCTTTCCTAAACTGTATCTTTCAAGTTCTACATGTTAACTCAGAGAGTTATTTGAGCACATGCAGTTATACCAAAAAACATTAGATAATAATTCTTCATATCTTTCTATTTCAAAAACATTCATACATACATTTTAAAACAGATTAGCTGGGGTATTTGTGACTTTGTTCTTTGAGATTTTCTTCCCCAGCCTTCATGATATAACTCTTTTACTTCAGCATTTTAATTTATTAGAACAGTTTACCTAAATGGGCAAAGGTACCCTTCCCTTGGGTAGATTATTTGCAAACGTGGCTGTGATAATTCTCCTAAGTCCTGCACAGCCTTTTCAGCATGACTTCCCCTTCACTGTCCATGAGTAGAAGGATCTGCTTCCCCAACCCATTCAGGCCAGTCTTGGTACCTGAGTTGATTAAAGTTGAAGACACCTGGTGAGAGTTCAAAACTCAGAACACAGGTGCTTGGCAGCATCTGCATTCACCCTGTTGGAAGCTGAGACCACCCTATGAAGAATCCCAGTCTTATCTCCTCAAGAAAGAGAAACAATGGAAATTTCATAGCGTGAAGACCAGGCAGACAGACAGCCGACACAAGCCAACACCAGCCATAGGAGTGAAGCCATCATGGACCACAGGTCTCAGCTGACCATGAATGACAAGAGCCATTTGGATGAGTGATCCCAAGAGAGACCAGCGAAAGAATCAACACTGCTGATCCCAGTAGAATATTCTGATCCATGGAATCATGAGCAAATAAAATGATCATTACTATAACTCAGTAGATTTTAAGGTACTTTGTTTTGTAACAATAATCAACATACCATGTTAAACTATTTCTTGCCATATGAATCTAAAGATAAATCTCTGTTCAAGGAAGTTGTTTCCCTCACTAATCATAGTATCATTCCTATATATCATTCATTATGTATCTTGAAGCCACCTAACTCTGTAGTTCTTGTAATTTTTGTTACAAAATTATTGATCAAAATACAACTTCTGTATATTCTGCTGCACATAAACTGCTATAATTTTATTATAATAAGCTATTTTTCCTGAGAGCATTCTAGAAGCTCAAAATCATGTAGAGGTATTACATTATCTTCACAATAATGAAGGGTAATTTTAATTCCCACTTAATAGATGTGTAAATGACCAGAAGAAGACAGGCATTTTTCCCAAGATAGCATAAATCAAGATGAAGGAAGTTCACAAATTGGGCTATCACTGTGACCGTATGCGATGCCCATCCAGGGTTCTATTCTACCATGCCGCTATCCATCTGAATTGATTTCACAAGTCTAAAGGTGTGTTTAGTTTCTTGAGATTGCTCATACAGGTTTCATGCCCTTAATTATGCTCACAGAGTCCATCACCATTTTAATTTGGCATTAATAAGACAGGTCATATTTTCTCCCTTACAAGACAAAAACTGCCAAATCTCAACTCTCATTTCCTGAATTCTCCTCCCATCCTGAAAAATGAACATCATTGACAATGCTCTACAAGGTGAGACAATATTTTTTAAAGAGTTCTCTACTAAAACAGGTGATACCAATGAAAGAATTGTCATTTTCATTATTTACAGCTCCTGTTTTCAGGGATGGTGTCAAACACTAACTCGTAGCTTTCATTCCTTTTTGTGCAAAACGAAACATCACTCTTCACATATTTTCATTTATTTATCATCAGTTTTTATGGCATCCTGAATTCCTTGAGTAACACCTCTATCCTCCAAAGTATGTGAGAAATACCGGTGTGTGGAACACCATTCTCTATGAGCAATCAAGGAAGAGCCCTAGTTTTCAAGAGGCACTGTTGATGCCACAAGCTTGCCATCTTTCTGATGATAAATTCCACATTCACAAAATGTTACACCTCGAATCTCAGTAAATTTACAGCACTGTCTCAAATTAAGCACAAACCACACATGTGGTAACAGCCCTAAGAATGTCCAGCTGTTCCATCTAAAGATTCATAAGTTGGGTTCCAGTTAGATTTTGAAAGACTCGTGTTAGTATTAATAATTATTAATCACAAATAATATGCTAGTCTCAGCCAAAATCAGCACAATTCTCCCTTAGGAAACATTAACAAGATTGAAACTTGGGGTAGCCTTAGAATTGAGGTTTTTGCTATGCCTTTTCATTAAAAAGAAACCCTCTTGCTAGCATAGGAGGCTCCAACTTGGAAAATCCTAAAAATAAGATGCCAATCGCTCATTCCTGAAAGTCCACAGTTGACTCTAAAATTGTACCTGCACACCAAGGACCTTGATAGATTCTTGTCAGCACACAGAGACATTCAAGAAAGCATCCCTAGAAGATGAAAGTTTTACTTCTACTGCCTCTGAGACCAAGCAATTTAATTCGATGGGGAATCATAATCTACTTATTAGAACACGACCAAGTGAATGACCTAGAATTTTAGGAGATTAATTTAAGGTGAGAGATCACCATTTAAATATAGAGGAAGGATTTATGGTGCATCCTTTGCCAGTGGTTTTAAATGAATGCATGTCCAGTAACAAGAAAGAAAAATGCAGGCAATTGTCCCCCTATGTATAGGGGTCCACAGATGCTACCTCAGGACCCCTGGATGCAGCATAAATATGATCTTTCCTTGCAGCACATCAGAAATAGAAGCACATAGGATCCAGAGTGGGGTGACCTAGATTTGGAGCTTGGTTCTGTTGTCAACATTGATTAGCCATAGAACTTGAGTTAAGAGATAACACTTGCTTCACAAATTGCTGTGGGGAGTCAATGAAGTCATACAGGTACAAACACCTTGTATAAGATGCAGCCTAGTGGTCTAATGGATAAAGTCACTAGGACATAGTCCACATACATCCCAAGGACCTATGCTTTCATCCTGGGGCCTGGGAGAACCACCAAGATGAATGACTAAATAAAATGAGTAAATGTTGCTTCCTCCTCCCTTCTGTCCACTTACCTTCCTCCTGCTCACCTTCATTCCTGCTTTACCTTTCCTTTAATATATATATGTATATATATAAAATAAGCACTGTAAAGCTGTTACTTGAATTTAGAAACATTATATTGATGTTTTTACAGTATTTCAGCATTCTAAAATGACAGTGGATCAAAGAATATGCTCCGAACACAGTACGGGAAAAGCAAATTTTCTGTCTAAAGATAGAGCACACAGCAGGTAAAACACCATCTACAAATTTTGAAATATAGTAATAATCTCTATTACCTGATGAGTTGAGAGGGAAATTTCATTCTTTTTCCTCTTGCTTATTCTCTCTAAACACCAACAGATAATACATAAGGCTTACAAATTTTAATTGGTTGCTTGGTATCTTACTCTTTACTGGAAATGGCAAACAAAATTTTAATGTAAAATCTACTACGTAGTTAAAAATTGTTTAAAGACATTGTTCAAGAATCCCACAGGCTAAAAAGAATAAAAGCTACAAATTCTGTTATTGAAAGTTACTGGGCCCTTTCCCATTAGAAAAATAACCTTCCATTCATTCCTTCCTCCATAATTTCCCTTGGCCAAACTTTAGCAAAACGCTCTACCCTTATTAAGAAAGAATAAAATATATAAAGTAATTAACATAGGTGCTTTGTAACATTTCTACAATTTCAAACTTATATCGAAGTAGATGAATTATTTTCATGCTGATTTCACTCAGGGAAATTAACACTAACATGGGCACACACTCACTCACACAGACACTCAAATTCTCTTTCTTCCTCTAAATCAATATAATCACCTTTCTTTACAAAGGCAAGCAATAGACTTACTGGCCAAAAAACTACAAGTTCCAGAAGCCATGGCTGAAAATCACAGATTTGCTATGGATTTCATCACTATATTAGTTATTGGTAGAAAAGTCATCTTCAACAGCTTCAACTCACTTATAAGGGCAGCAATGAAGTTTAATTCTTGACGGAGTCATGATGTAGTCCTTTTTGATACTCTTTAATTTAATCATTCAACAATGAGTTACCTAATGGCCATGAAGTATCCAACTAGGTGTCAGGTGCTGGGCTTACAAGATAAATCTGAACATTCTGAAACAGAAGCTAATTGTAAAAGCAAATGGATCCTACTCTACCTGCATCTTGTTTCACTCTCAGGAGACTTCTACACAATGACCACACTCTTCTTTCTGAATTCATCCCCGCTTGTCCCTTCTGTGATGTCAGATTTCCCTTTTATTCCTGACCACACTCTCTCCTGCTGTCCCTCAACTCTCCCCTCTCAGGTCTCTGACCATCAGAGAACCTAGAGCTTCGTTTGAGCCACGGTTCCTTCTCTACCAGTGCTCTTTACTTTGGGTTGTCTCATCTTCAACAACTTTAAACCCACAGGACAACTCACCTTTGTTTCTGAGTTCTTGGCTGCCCACTGGACACCCCTGCTTACACACATTTCAGATTTAACTAAGTCTTGATGCTCTCCTCTAACTCCCACCCAACATAATTTCCCCATCATAACAAATGGCACCACTATTGCTTTTCAGTCCATAGCCTAGGCATCATCCTTTGATTCTTTAGCTCCTCATATCTAATCAATCAATTCTTCTTTCAGAGCAGGTCTCGCCTTCCAACTTCATCCACTCTTTGACTTTGTCCATAACAAAACTGCCTCCTAACTGATCTTCCTTCTTATCTTGCCCTACTACAAGCTATTTTCTTTGTAACAGCCAAAAGAGCTCCTGAAAACATAAACTGGATTATATCTATTGTCTGTTCAATTTTTTCTATTACATAGAGTTTAAAATCCAAATGCTCTACAGCAGGTTACTATACAGTCTGGGTCCTTGCCTTCCAACCAGGCCCCTCTTGAACTGCTTTCCATATTGTCTTCCTGCCATATAGGTCTTTGCTAAGTCCCATAAAGAGTCCAAACAGCAGTATCCTGCCTTGGGCTGTTTTTCAATGTGAAGTGTCTTTACCAAGTTCATTCCTTCTCTTCGATCTCAACTTCAATTTTTCAGAGAGGTTTTCCCTAATTACCTTATTTTAAAATCTCTTGCCCTTTATTTTCTATTACAAAACCTTGTTTACTTTTTTCAATAAACTTTCACAAGCCCAATTTAAGCTAATTAATTAATTCACTCTAAATTTCTACCACTAGGATGCAAATTCTAAGAAGACAAAAAGCTTTGATATGTTGTTTGCCATTTGTAGCACCAAAAGCCAAAAGAGAGTAGTCAATAAATACTTGCCATGTAAGTAAATATTATCGAACTTTCTCTAGGATTTCCCATCTCCACTGATCTGTGGTGGTACAATTCCCACCCTTCTAAGTGTGAAGTAGTTAGCATTTTGTATTCTTAATATTCTTAAATACTATGAATTTTATAATCTACATTTAAAATGATAAATCTTAAAACCCCATAATGGACATAAGATTGAATCTGATAAGCTGAACCGATTAGAAATCTTTAATCATGAAATGAAAATGTAAAAATATTCATAAATCATAGCATTTATGAAGACTTCAATACATATTGAACAAATTAGTGAATTCCTTTATCTTCATCATTGAAAAGTCACAAATTTTATAAAAATTTGCCCTCAATCAGCTTCAAGGTTAGGTTCATAAAAATATTCATGAATAAAATTCACAGAACACAGCTCTTTATAGGATTGTTTCTCATAAATTTCCATACACCAACCTAAGGAGGTATACATTCTCCTAAGTCTTCTAAATTTTCTCTAAATGTTTCCTTATATACTCAGCAAAATAGTCATCGCTGTTTTGTATCAATTTTCAGTTTTCTCTAAAGTATAAATACAATAAAATTTACATGTTATTTTTGTATTATTCTAAAATCAAAAGTCACTAACAAAAATATTTCTCCTTTACATGTCTCCAGAAAGTGTTTTTTTCATTTCTCTTAATTCTGAAGGACAGAAAATCTCTTCTCCAGCATCAGTGAAAATGGCTACAACACCTCCTGAAATGGAACATATTTATACACTCCAAACTTTGTGCTCTGACTCAGCAAAATGACTAACCCAATTAATAAAATACCTCAAATTAATCATGGACAAATATGATCTTGCAGGAAAAGATCACATTCTAAATTCTACCACATTTACTACATGCTTTGATATACACTTGACAAAGAGAAAGAGAAATACAGACTAAATTCTGGAATCTATTTGCACTTAAAGGCTTTTCATGGCAGACTAAATCTTGAGAAATGTCACTCTGACACACAGTGACATCACTGAGGCCTCAATGACTGACATGTACTCAACTGTGAAGATGAGGATAAAGTAGAAACTGAATATGTTTTTTATAAGATGTAATTGATATTTGTACAAGAAAAGAACAGAGGTAGTAAAGAGAATTTCATATTTAATTCACTTTAATTTTAAATGATTCTATTGTGTGAACAGACACTAAACACTTGGACCCGCAAAAAGCAAACCCAGAACACTGACTTCTTCCTCACTAACTGGCATAGAAAACAATGGATTGGGAAGAAGTTTGCAAGTTAGGAAAATTTTCTCCTAGTTTCATGATTGAGAGAAAATGAACTCAACTGCTGGTATTCCTGAAGATGTCAGAATTAATCTGGAAAATCTTGATGGAAAGAAGGGAAGGACAAAGCTCTTAGAGAACACAGCTGTCTAAAACAAGCAGCAATCAGTGATACTAGACTAGAGCAGAGACAGATGCAGCAGGAGGTGACTAAAGTTAACTACTGGGACAAAACTTAGTTTTTTTTAATTAATTTTATTGAGGGAACATTGCATCATAACCTACAGGTTTAAGGTGTGTATTGGTGGAAATATGGATCTGTACATGTTAAGTTCACTGCTATTTTGCCGTGTCCTGGTGGTCTAATGGGTAAGTGCACCACGGTATAGTCCACATATATCCCAGGAACCTGGGTTTGAGACCTGGGGCCAATAATAACAGCCACATTGAAGAATTAAGTAAAATAGTGCTGCTTCCTCCTTTCTCTTCCTGCCTGCCTGCCACTCATTTCTCATCCCTCCCTTTAGAAAACCAAAACATCACCACCTTTTAATATACAATTGATCCTCTCTTCCCAGTTCTCCACCTTTCTTTTCCTGCAATTGCTCACATGTTTTTATTAACAACTTATTTTTGTTTAGTTTGGTTGTTTCTCTATATACCACATAGGAGTGATAACATATGCTCTCTTTTTCCTTCTGGCTTTTCTCACTAAGCATAATAACCTCTAGTTTCAGCCATATTTCTGTAAATGGGAGACACCTTTTAGACAGTTTTAAATCCATCTTCAAAACTGTGTCATTAATGAACTGGAAGCTATGACTCCACAACTGAGGTGAATACTTTTAAAAGATACCACAAGAAAATGATGCACTTTTTCCTCTGGGATTTTACTTTCAGTTGTTGAAGAAAAGGAATAGAAGCTTAAACAATCTTATACTAGAGAATATAGAAATAGAAACTTCAGAACTCGGAATTTAAGAGATCTTAAAGTCGTCTGCATATGGGAAATAACAAGCCATGAAAATGCTAGAGAATTACGAGCTTCCCAAGGAAGTTAGAGAACCTTAAAAAGTGAGAAATTCTGAGGACATGAAGCAAGATTTGAGGAATACTATTAATGAGTTGGAAAAAAGAAAAGAAAAGAATCAAGAAGATTAGAAAAAATAACGGAAACTAAGAGTGAGTCGGGAGTGTAAAACAAGTAGGTCAGCAACGACAGCTGTGAGAAAATGTGGAAGAGCACACAGACCACACAAGCTCAGGGTAAAAGTCAGGCCATGACAGAGACAAAATGCAAGCAAGTGAATCTGTACAGCAAAAGTAACAGAGACAAATGAGAAGAAGCATTAAAACAATCAATTGATGTAAGCAAAATCAGGAAAGATCATTTTGATATGTACTATAATGAGATTTTGGCTGTTTATATATGTCCATTTTGTTTCCACTTGGCATTAATGAAAAACCAAAGAGCATTAAATCAAATTTCAGACTGTAGGGTATAACACAATATATTGTTACATGAACATTGAAATGCTAATCTTGCTTAATGATATGACTTAATCATGAAAAAAACAAGTGTGTTAACATAGACCAAAATTAGGTCAAAATGCAAGAAAGAATCAAATTTTAAATATGAAAAAACCTTTTCTTACCTAATAAAATGGAAAACTATAGCATAGTGGATTCAACAGCTGCAGAGACCACTGGTTTATTTTCTAACATCAGTACAACATTCTGCCACGAAGCTAACAATGCCTCAGCAGTGCCCCAGGCTGCAATGTGACCGTGAAGCAGACATGAGCCAGAGGGCTTTGATGGGCACCAAAGGGGCCTCTGTCTTGGATGACGGAGACATCAAATATGCTAAAAATCTATAGTTTCCTAACAATGCTTTACAGAACATACTGTCCACCTTTGGGAAGATGCTAGGAAACCATTCATTACCCTCAAAATGGAAAATAAATAAGGATGTCCCCTGCTAGAAAATAGAACATTCCTATTTGGAATGATTTGATAGGTTACTGTGTGGGTCTGGGAGACTGAAACATCTTTTCACATAAGATGGTAGCATTCCCTGCCCCCCAAGCAACCTACCAAACCATACCAGAAAGGAACATTCTGTCTTCAGATTGCAGGAAATCTATAAAGGGAAAAGAGGAATGACTCAAGTATTTACTCTGCCATTCATTTATAAACAACTGCTTACAGCAACCAAAAAATTGATAAGACAAAATTCTCTTTTATATAAGCAGTAAACAGAAAAGGAATGATAGAATTATATTAACTTGCCTCCCCTCATAAAATAATTGATGTTGTACAATAATTGATGGAGGAGAAGATGGTCAGGAGTTGGCAAATAATGTCATGCAGTCAAATCAGATCTGGGGATTACAGTTGTTTAGGAACACAGTCAAGCTTTCTCACTTGCACATTGCCTAAAGCTGCTTACCAACTACAGTGGCAGACCACATGGCCTACAAAGCCAAAAATATTCACTGTCCAGCCCTTCATAGAAAAAGTTTGCCTACCCCAATCTAGACAAGAATTATCAATAGTTGCTAAAGCCATGCACAAAGCAGACAAAGAAGTTTCTGGTGGCTACATCAGAAGGATGACACTTTTGCTCTCCTGTCACCCCTAACTTCATTAAAAGAGGAACAGGTAATAGAAATAGAAAAACATACCCTGTCTCTGAAATCTGCTTGCCAAAAAACAGAAAAGTGATCAAATCTTTGATTCCAATTTCCAATTTGAAGAAATACAGGAGACAGAAAAAGAAGTCAAATTACACCATGGGGACACAATTAAAAGTTCAGTATGGGGAATTCTACAGGCAAAGAATCTGTATTCTTCCATAAATTTCAAGAAGAAAAAAGGGTGAACCTACAGATTAAAAGAGACCCAAGAAATAAGTCAATAAATGCATATGTAGTCATTATTTGGATTCTGGCTGTAATTATCACTCAGAAATATTTACAAGATAATAAAGGAAATTTGAATACTAATCACATATTTGATGACACTAAGGAACTGCTGTGCTGTTTTCTAGTGTGCTGACAGAGCTGTGGTTGCATTTTTAAAGACAAGTCTCATTGTTATAAAGATACACCCTGATGTATTCACAGATGAAATAACATGACATTTGGGCTTTGTTTAAAATAATCCCATGGGGAGGGGACACATAAATGAAGAGAGATTGGCCATATGCTGAGCATCATTAAAGCTGAATGATTAGTAAAGAGGGATTCATTATACCATTTTCTCTACTATTGAATATGTGTGAAGTTTTTCCGTAATTAAAAGGATCAAAATAAAGCCCCTTTGTAACCTTCAAATAATCCTTCAACTAATCCTTCTAGATGGTGACTCAAAAGGATACACTTTCGGTTCAAGTCCCACAGACACTGAAAAAAATTCCCTATTTCCTGAGACGAACACCATGAAAAATCTAGAATTGAGTTGGAGGTTGTTCAGCTGTTGAATAATGGTGAGGGAAGTCACCCAGCAATGTTCTCAGCTAAGGTGTTGATTTGGATGTGGGCTGGAGCTCGGGAGTCTCCAGATCTGTGGTGGGACAGAGACTGGGGATTTCAGGAGCAGCTGCAGAAGCAGTGAGTGTAGAATCCAGTGTTTCTGAAATGCAGAGCCATGGAGGCTGACTTTGGAGAGGGTGAAGGGGAGCCAGAAAACCAGGACCTGAGATAACTCCACCCAGAGAAATGCGCTGGGCCCTGCCATTACTGGAAATCCTCCAAAGAGCTCAAAGCCCTCCCACAAACATTTCACACAGACACTGATCCACAGAGCGGAAATGCCACCCATTACCTATTCACCCACCAGAGAACCATGCCTGCCCATTAAGCCAGACACTGCATGACAATGAGAAGGCAGTCTGATCTGATACCTCAACACTACCTGACAGCACTCCCATATGGGTAGACTCGAAATTGCAGCCTGATTGTCAGTCCTGGACCAGTCAAAGATCTCCCACTGGAAAGGCTATTCCCCATAGCAAAGGGATCAGAACCAGTCTGCATATGTGGCTTTCAAATGAACCCCATGTGAAGTTAATAACTGAGGTGAAGAATCAGGGAGGGTGGCTTGTAGAACCTTTCAGGATCCTGTGCCTAAAATGCATAGCAACCACACTAGGACATTAGTTAGCATCACCAAGGGAAATGCCCATTCTCCCCGTCTACTCTCAGTAGCCTGTGACTGGACTCAGCTCTTCCCTGCTCCAGGAGAAGATACAGCTGCCTAAGGGGCCTGTGTGAGGGAGGGCTCCAGTGGTCATCTGGAAATGAGACCTGATGGGCTTACAGCCAGTGTCCTTGTTCAATCAGTAACTCAGCATGGACTCCAGTGTGGACCTAAAGGGAGTCTGTATGTCACCTTCAGTGTCTAGCAGGGTGGCCAATCTTCACAAACTGAAGTAGGTTCCAGGCTTGGAACCCCTCTTAATCCCATGTCCTGCCCCACCACCATAGTGCAAACTTGACCCTAGGGTGCCTTGCTTAGCCCCAGGCCCACACCAAAAGTTTGGTCAGCAAGTCCCACCCAGAGGCCCACTCCAACATGCGTGGGTGTCTCAGGGTGCCCAGTCCAGCATTGTGAGGTACCTGGGGTTCCATGCTTCCATGACGACAAAGATCCTTGGCTCCTCCTCACTTTGGCTTGAACCAGTCAGGAGGGTGGTTGTCTTTTGTTGGTGTGCCTTCAAAATGTGTATCTTTGATCTCTCCTGACCCAGTGGAGGTGTTCATCCATTTTCACAGGGTCCTCCCTGCCACAGAGGAGAGGATGGGGCCAACTTTAGGAAGGCATTTTCTTCCATCTCGGCAGGGCACCAGAGGGACCTCTGGGAATCTGGGTGATGGCCAGGACAAAATCGCATACAGAGTGAACACAAAGCCATCATGTTTTTGTCAGAATAGGGTGTGTTCAGAAAGCACTGATTTTTACAGGCCTAGGGATATTATAAAGGCACCAGGGGAGCAGGGCAGCACTCTAGTCATCTGAAGTCTTCATTCCCTTCCTGATGAGCCTTAGAAAGATGAACCTCAGTCATGAGTTTCCAGGTACTGGTTCCTGCAGGATCACTGGGTGAATGGCTTCTCTTTCCAGTATGGGGAATATAAGCCCATACTAACCTGGTCTTATCTGATCAGTGAGATGCCTCTCCAGTCTCCCAAGGGCCTCCTGCCCCAAAAAGCTCAGAATGTTCTTTTGAGGACCACATCCAGAGAACACAGCAGTGGGCAGTGTCCCAATTGTTGTAAGCAGAGTTCTTGGGAGAGCACCACACCCATGTCTTAGAGTAGTCCCATAAACTGTCCCTCCCCAGAGTGTTGAATCTCTCAAGTACATTTACCCTGGAAGGAACAGAAAGGGTCTTTGACAAGATCCACTGAAGAGGCTTTTCCACTGTTTACCTGCCTCCAGAAACTGATGTCCCTTTGCACCCCTCCCATGGGGTGACCATGAGTGATCTGAGTTCCCTCTTGACCTTCCAGCTGATAATCCCAGGACTAAAGAGGTCCCTAGCCCACTGGCCAGGAGGCTGATCATCCTCTCACTGCAGAAGGAATAACAATAGCTTGGAAATGTGGACTGCTGTCTCAAGGGGAGTATCCTCAGCCATTGTCACCTCACACAGAAAGTTTACTTTGTGATGGTGCTTCCGTTTTCCCAAGATCTTTATAATGTGGGTTGTGCTACATGTCACATGGACAAGCCCAGCGTCCTGAGGGACAGATCTCCTCTTGTTCCTTAACTGTGAGCTAGTTAGCCCCACCAGACATAGCTGTGTGTTGAATTTGTGTGGACTCTTAACTCCATACCTATGTGTGGTTTCTGTGCACTGACTCTTGGTGCAAAGCTCTGGCAGTCATCCTGCGTGCCTCTGAATTTGGCGGGCAACTGTGCCAAGATGTCCCATTGTGTCCTACCAGAGTCTGGGGCAGAGGACAGCATGACATTGTGGCTAAATGGATAGATGAGACCTTTCCACACCTCCCAGCTGTTTGGTTCATGCTTGTTGTCTTGGCTCTTGGCAACTTCTGCATCTTCATCCCCTTCCTGCCTGGTGCATAGAAACAAATCACCTTTGTTATATCTTTCAGTACTGTCTGCATGGGGAGGGTGAAGTCACCAATGGGTAGTGTGATTGGACGCATGGAGAAGGTCTAATCATACTGCTGTTAACAGGTAAGGGATCTTCAGCACTGGATTTATTATTGTGTCTGGTTTGGTTGCCGATGTTACTGGAAACACTGAGTATTTTCTATAAATTGGCATACTGCTTAGATTGAAGTATTCATACTTTGTCCTATTATCCTTTGAAAATTCATAGGCTCTGTAGTGGATGCACACCCATTCTTCCTGGCTGTGTGTTCTCTTCTCAGGGATTGTTGCAGTTACTGAGCTTTGTGGAGTTGACTTGAGTCTTGCTAAATGTCTCTACAGTTTGCCTTTTTAACATTTCTGCTTTTATTTCATTTTGCCATCTCTCTACCTAAGGATGGAAATTGAGGCCATTTATTATCCTTTTAATGTATGTAGAAAGATATTCTACCCTAAGCACACACACACGTAGGTGCAGAAGACAACAGTCACGTGCACTCATAGTCTCACATGTATAACCATGCATGGATGAATGTCCCAATGTGCTGAAGAATGAGAACAGAGTTTTCTGCTTGTCACTCCTCTGTCCCTTCTGCTGAGATTGATGAGTGGGTGTCTCCCAGGTACTTGTTCTTCAGTCTCTGGTCCCTGGGGATTAACAGGGATTGGGGTATCTGGCAGATGCAGCCATGCTGCCCTGATCTGCTCCCACATTTCTGTGTTTGTGAAATGGTCATGTTCTGTCCCAGTGACTAGGTGAGGAAATGCCTCTGCTGTCCATGATGGATTTTGATGTGAGACACGATTTTCAATGGTTAGTTCATTTGAGATGGCACAGGACTGAGAAAGGATCCAGAGAGGGACCTGTCAGTCTTCTAGGGGCTGAAGGACAGGGAAGCTGTCCCTGCCAGTACAGTCCTCTGATATTTGCCTGGAGAGGACCCAAGTCTGCCACTCCAGTGGGATCTGAGAAGCCAACCAGGAGGCAAGTTAAGATATCTGGTGTCAGTGCATCACCCCATCAGCACCCCAGGGAGGTATGGCATAGGAGTTTCCTGAACACCCAGCACAGTCTGCATGGTGTAAACAAATAAATAGGATTTGTCCAAATCTGGGGACAGGAGTCCAAGATCAGGGTGTTGACAGGAAGCTCCCTCTGAGTGTCCCAGTCAGACCACTCCCCATTCTGTTGGACACAGATGTCAGCACTGTGGCAACCTCATTCCTGCACCTTCTCGTCTTCCTCCTCATGCACTGGTATCTTAGTTCACGTTTCTAAGGATCAGTCATTGAGACTGGAACCTAGTCTGAGGCCCTTATTATAACTTTATCATCTGCAAAGAAGCCCATTTCCAAACTAGATCTCACTTCTTAAACAGGGATGGCAGCAAGATCCAATGGAGTCTGCAACTGGTGTGCTTTGTCCTTATTGACTCCAAACTCTCCCCTGCTCCCTGAACGGTGGACAGCCCGGCTCCACCGGCCTCCCAGCCCTTAATTCTGTGTCACTGCGTGGGTCAGCATCATCAGTGCTGACCCTATCAATGGCACTGAGAGGGGGACTTCTTTCCTGGTGTTTCACCCCGAGACTACCAGATAGTCTCCATCCCTAGGCCATTATTTTCTACCCTAGGAGACTTGGAAGGTTGTAGGGATCAGAGGCACAATCCAGTGCCAATAGACCATGGATCAAGGCAGAAGAGTGGATAGTAGAAGAAGCAGGACAGGTAAGCGTGCCTTCTGCGGCTGCTTCATCAACCTTCATATTAGTGTGGGCACCTGCCCTGAAAAGGGTAGAGTGATTGTGTCCCACTTAGCAGCAGGATGGGAAGCCCAAACTTAGTCAGGAATGTTCTTTGTTGGGGAGGTCCAGTGCTACTGAGCCTCCAGTCATGGCAGAGACCTTGGGCCAATGCTCTGTGGCAGCAGCTGTGTGATGTGTGCTTTGGTTTGTGAACCATGGGTCCCTCTGGCTCATTCACTAAACACCCATGTTGCTGGGGACCACCCAGCATGCTTGGAAATGGTGCCTTCACTTTGTCATGATAATGGGACCCCATCTTCATTACTGACCCTCAGTCACCTTAGATGAAGAAAAGTGGAGAATATAAGTGTGTAACATGCAGCCTATGCCCCCCTAGGGCAGTGTCCTGAATCAGGGCCTGCTGCAGGGGTGGTCAAGACAACCTGGACAAATGGAGCTGCTTTGACTCCCAGTACATTGTATGCGGTCCCACGATTCCAGAACCTGCCTTGTGATGATCGAGCAGGATTTCAGACTAGCACTCGGGGGTAGAGGGTCATCTTGCCCACAAGATGGAATGAGAGGTAAGGACTGGGTCTGGCTGCTACCACACTGATGTCTGTCAGCTCTTGATCCCCAGAGCAAGAGCTCTTCAAGACAGGGTCTGGTGCCCTGAGAACTGTGACTGTTTGTTTCCATGGACCCTAGGAAAAAGAGGCATGCTCTACACTTCTAGAAGGCTACAGAAGTGACCATAGGTCACTTCTTCTTGTACAATCACCTATCAAGGGAGATACATTCCAGAGACCTCTGATATAGGTGAAAAACCACTGATTAGCACGTTATGATTGATTTTATTATTTACACATACACTTTAAAGCTTTCTGAATCATCCCTACTCTCCTACAAACCCTTCCCATACTTGTAAATCCATGTAATTTTAGCAACTTATAAAATTCTATGTGGGTATTTTCTAGTGAAGTATACGTTAACTGCAAAATCTCATGATATATTGAAAAAACCATGATATGGGAATAGATATCTTTAAAAAAAAAAAAAAAACTCATGATACAGTGAAGCTGCGATAAGTCAACCACGATATAACAAGGGACAACTGTATTAGCGTACAAGAGGTTTTTTCCCAGTTTTCTAGCTGCCATTCACGACAAGCTGATGTCTTTAAGGACACTTCTCTTGCTTTTAAGGTATGCAGTTCTGTGAGTGCTTTTTCTTATTTTAAGATACAAATCACTGTTTGGTTATTGCACCATTCCTACTGTCACACTATTGTTATTTTTTAACTGTATTTGGTCATCCAAGTGTGTTTGACTATGCAGTAACATAATTGGAGACATCCTGTAAGGGTTGTGTGTGGGTGCTGAGCTGAAGGAAGAGGCAAGTAGGGAATAGATATGAAGTTAAGAGTACCTTCATTAGCAACTTCGGATGTTTCACTTTGATCTTTTGATTCACTTTTGTTAATTGCATTATTCTGATTCCTTTTTTTCAGTAAAGTAGATCTAGGATAAAGATGCAAAATGTATTTGAAATATTATATGAATTTGTAAGAATAATCTCATGTATTTTTGGTAGTTTTAGAGAATCTGTAGCTTGTCTTCAGAATAGCAAATGATATTGGCAGTTCATCTGCAATTTTAAGATTTCCTGTGTATTGCTTTTTATTTGGTGAAACAGCATTTTATTGTAAGGAAGCTGAATTTACTATGCATGTATATGGTTTCATCTTGATAGAATTTGCACAGAGGAAATCTTTTGTTTATTCCATCTCTTCCTCTAGGATTATTGGACATAGTTTATGGTTAGAGGACTTTATCTTCTATTTATGCTGGTGCTATTTGGACAGCACATTTAAAAAATGTTCCTTGGGGATTTTTATCAGATAGCATTTGAGAAGTGAATGCTTTTGGTCTGCCAGGCAAAGTAATGAATTAAAACATTTATTATAATAGAGGAATACAAAAGTATGACATTAAATCTTTTGTCTTTGGTGTTATTTTCTACTGGTAAATATTTGACAAGAGTGAATACCTAATTTTAGAGACTGGTAAACCACCTAGAATTGGAAATTCAAGAACTCTGAAAAGAAGTGACAGATCACAAGGACTATTTCACCAATGAGATGAGGCTATAAAAAAGCTGAAAAGAACTACTAGATATGAAAAATCAAGAATTTGAAGACAACATGGAAAGATCCATAAACGCTGAATATCAAAGGGGAGAGAATCTCTGAAATGGAAGATAAACACAAACCTGTGTGACAATAAAAGACAGATCGGCTCTAAGGGAGATTCCATTGTCCCAAGTGCATACTGGGAATGCTCCTTTCAGTGAAGAGGGGGGAGCAATACATCCTATGCTGGGGAAGACAGATTTTTATTGGGAAGTTTCTGGCATGCAGGTTTGATTGGAGGTGGAGTCCTGATGAGGCCACCTTGCATGCTGTTGATATCGGGGTAGGGAGTTGGGATGTCTTAACAGGTTGATCTGTCCTTGACTTCAAGTAAATGGGAGGTGTTCAGAAACATCTGGTCTTGCTTCTGTGGGAAAGACATTCCATTCTTCATGCTAGGCTGCTATGTGACAGCTTTAATTGTTTTGTTTTCTATGGTCTCCTGTCTCAATAAAGAATACAAAAAAGATGAAAATGGAAGATTTAGTAATAATGAGTATTTCCTGCAAGAAATACAGAAAAGATGAAAATGGAAGATTTAGTAATAATGCGGATTTCCTGCAAGAAAAGTCCTCATGGGAGCAAACCTGAGGATAATGGCTATCCTGGAAGGAAGGAAGGAAGAGGGAGGGATGGGGTAATTTCACCCTTACCCAGACTGCACTGTGAGGATACGGTCACAGAGGGACACTAGCTAGTGAATGTGGATGCTTCATAATCACACATAATCTCAGAGACACACATACACACACTTTCTCACTGAGATGAACCTAATGTTTATGACACCTCTAAAATCATTTTAACAGTAATTTTAAACTTCCATTCAAGATAACCTTAAAAACGTAGTAAATGTAATTGAGAATTCTCTGCAAGTCTTTAACAGGCCCATGGAGAACCACAATCGCTTAGGAAAAATGTTATTGTTATTGCTATAGCAGTGTTCAGAAATATCAGATTCAGTTTTTTAAACAAATCAGACTTTTCAGAATATGTGTCTGAAGATTGATCCTTATTTTACTCAATAACTATATGAAATGAATGCATGAAAGCAGAAAATTCTTAATGAGTTTCTATTAGCTTTTCTAATGGTATTGTGGATATTATTTAGAAGGGCCTCTATATTTTAGAAATCCATCTTAAGTATTGATAAATGAAATGATATGGTTTCTGGGGATTCAGGAGACAGGACTTGGAAAGACTAACTGTGTTGGTCATTTCAAAGTTGGATGTTGGATGTGGAGGCTGGTTAAACTATTTCCAATGTTTTAAAATTTTTCCAAAACTTAAGAGAGGAAGGAAAACCATATATAGTGGGAGTCAAAAACAGCAGACATGATTACCCATAATGAGAGGTAGCCCTCCAGTTGATTGACACCACCCATCCTGCAATCTCTCTGAGTCCCCCATAGTTTAAAGGTAGCTGTCACCATCTTGGGTTCATCCTGACACCAACCCTATCCTGGGGCTTATAGCTGAAGAACATTTTGGACCCATGGTCCCCAGGGTATGTCTTAGTGAGGAGGGAAACTGTGTGGATGGCACCATCCTGGCTTCTTGGTAGAGGTCTCTCCTACAGGACCTTCAGCTCCTGGTACACACATAGTATTTCCTGCCCACCTTCTGCCTGATACTCTGCCCTGGGGCCTGCTCTCATCTCACAGACTTGGATGACCCCGTGCATTTCTGTACAACTTGAAAAAAGCCTCAGACAGTCCTCAGTGTCCCACCTTCATGGGGAATCTCCTTTATTACATAGTGGGTGAAATTACTGAGAGCTCATGTCCAGGATCATGCCAGCCTCCTCCCTGGCCCAGTGCTCTCACTCTGCCTAGGGCCACAGGCAGTCCTCAGGTGTCCAAGTCTGAACTGGCCATGTTCTCACCAGCAACCATGCTGCCTTGTCCTGATCAACACCCTGAGATGGATGAGGCATCTCTGTCAATGGGCAGACATTCCAATGTGACCCGTACAGGCTTGTTAGCTGGCCCACTTCAATGACCTTCTACTCATCTATTCCCAGCTCCAGGGTTCTCTTGCACTGTCATGTCTTTAAAAAAACAGAGACCATTTTTCTTGCTTCAAGGGAACTGTTAGACACCGAAACATGGTTGATTGCCTTCCATGGGATCAGCTATGCTAGACAACCACCTTTTGCCCTTGACCTGGACTGTGCCATCCTCACTGCCTTCTATTTCTCAGACCTGCATTGCTTGTCCCCATGAGTATGGCCATGAGTTGGTGCTCGCATCTCTGTGTGCATAATCACAGTGGCATTCTGGGTCAGGTGCTTGCATGATTTCTACCTACACATCCTTCAGGAGGTGACACAGATGCTGAGGTCCAACCACGGAGATTACCTGGTGAGGAGAGGTCACTGACAGTGGGTAGTCAGGATCGGCGTTCTGCTTATATTTCTGAGGATTTGGTTTCCCTGGCATTGTGTAATTTTGACTTGTTGAATATTGGCCAACAAGCTGACATTTTGACTGTACCCACAAGGTGGCCCTAGTGGTAGCTTTGAGCTTTGATGCCATATGGGACTGCCTTTTCAATCCTTGGGGTGTGGTATTTGATCGTCAGGACCCCCAGTGGGCAGGTTATTCATTAGGCAGGATATCCAGAGCTGGGTTATTCAGTGAGAGAGATATCCGTTTTTGTGGACCCCAGGCTCTGGTGTGCAATGATTGTGGCAGGCCTTCAAGCTGGGAAATTCTTTGATTTCTAGTTATGGCAGTGGCCAGCACAATTTCACTACATTGGCTCCAGCCCTATGCCAGTGTGTTGCCTCTTCTTTCACCCTCTCCCAAGTCAGCCTTTCTTGGATCCAAATCTAGCCCTGGTAGGCCTCCTTGTCACTGTCTCCACAAGATGTTCACAAAATCCCTAGACTCCTGCCATGGGTCGATCCCACTGCATGTCCACAGGCTCTGAAACTCCATCCCAAATCCAAATCTACAGCTTATCTGAGAACCCCCTATGGCACACTCACTCATCCTTAGTAGTCAGTTATTCCATCTCCAGGTGAAGTTCCACTTATTTCTTGGTGTTTATTTCAGGAAAAGAGGTGGTTTGCTTTGGTCGGTGGGGAGCGACCTGATGGTGCTTCCTATGACATCATTATCTGGAAGTCGATCACCATATACATTGCTTTTTATAAAACAACTCAAAGTTTTCTTTTGTATTCTCTTAAAAAATTTTGCAAGAACATGAAAAATCAGTTCAACAATTATTTAGGTAGTAAACTTCATCCAAATGTTCTACCATTATCTGCCATAATAACAGTCTCCTCACAGATAAGTTATCTGAAGCACAAGCCTCAGTATTTGGTAGTCCTTGTGCTTCACATCCATTCCCCCTTCTGGGATTAATTCCCAGAGATACATTCTGGACTTTGCTAACACTAGAACTTTCCTGGAAGTTTGATGAAAATTAAATACACTGACCAAAACTTTCTAAGGCATTATTTTTGTGACACACGCAGCATCATTTTCCTTCAATCAATCTCTTTTCATTTCTCTATATTATCAGCTTCCTCCTTTTATTTACTTCCCTAAACAATATGGCCCATCACGTGACTCCATCTCTTAGTAAATATGCAAAATTCCAGTGGCCTACTGTTCTGTGAATATAGTTCCCTAATGACATTTTAAGCCTAATAAATATGGGATGGCCATTCTATGTCCATATTGCTGAGGAGTATTAGTAAAATAACACAAGACTCTGCACAATCTACAACAGAAAAGGGAGGTTTAGAAATGTCCCAAAATTTGCTCACGTTTGTGTAGCTAGTAAATAGGAAAGATGGGAAGAGACCTGAAGAATCTGGTTCCAGAACCCATGTTATTGATGTTCATATTATACAGTTTGTATATTTCAATATTCCACAGCTAACACATGATCTGTAACTGAGCCCTGAGATTCACTCACAAAGTTTCTCCTTTATTTACTTCACAAAGAATAGCACACACAACCCCTCAACTACTCAAAACAAAAGCCTGGCTCACAGATATGATTCTTTATCCAATTCTCAGATATCTAAGTGAATACCAATCTTACCTCTTCAAAAATGTTCAAATGTAACCTCTTCTATTCAAAATATCAGCTTTTAATTTATCTCATAAATGAATGAAATAGCAGCTTAACTATGTTCCCACCCTCACCTTCTTCCTGTTCAAACTATTGCAGAGTTGTCTTTCTAAACAATCTTAGAGAGAAATCAAGCAAATATAGCAAAAGTTTAATTAACATTAGGTGAACACGTAAGAAAGAAATGGTGGCAGTTCAGTATATTATTTCACATTCTCATTAAGCGGAATTTCTCTCCAAAAACAATTGAATCAAAAATATCTATATTCCAATTCCCTTATGAATAAAGTCCAAAAAAACACAGCCTATAAGTCCATTACATGATCTAGTCTGACACGCTATCATCATCCCTGTTCTGCTCTACTTACTTTTATCTCAATCATTTTTAACATTCACTTTTTCACCGAGACCACTCTGACCACATTCTCTAAAAGAAGCTGTTTTCTGGTTCCAAATCAAAGCAAATTGTCCTTTGTTCCTCATGAATTCTATATGTTGCTGTCCTAATACACCATACTGAATTGCAATCATAGCCTAACAAGTCTCTCTCATTGTCAGGAGAATGTTTGCATGTTCCTTGCTGACTGCATGTGTGGCATAGAGCAACCACTCAATTATTTAATGAAATTTGCCATGTTGAAAATAAAGTTTTTATTCACCAAATAACTGAATTACTAGAAACAAATAAAGAAGACGTTTTTAGAAGCTTTTGAATTGAAGGATATTGTACCACTCCAGTGCTTAAGACAGACAACATTATCCCGAACCTCAAAGTATGGAAAGTGCTTTGGCAGAAACTAGAGTCTGGACAACAGGCCAAAAACACAGAATTTAGAGTATTTGGCTATTTTGATCAATATTCCATAGCTATAATGCAACTACTTAACAGCAAAGTCTTCCATTTCTCCAGACTATCCAATCTTTCAATAAAGGCATTTCTCAATATCACTTCCAATCCCCATGATTTCTAATTTACTTGTTCAAAATAACTTGATCATTACTTCCATTTAAATCTGTATCCTCTGGTGGGGCAGAAGTAAGCTCAGTTGCCTTCAGGTCAATTGCAGTTCACATTCCTTCTGAGGAACAGAATTCATGTCCCATGGCTGGAACAACTGCCTGAAAATAAGTGCATTTGCCTCCTTTCTATTCCAGCCATTCTGCTGTCATTAGGCAGGTTGAGACGGAGTAAAGGAGGAAAAGAGGAAGGAAGAAAGGAGAGAAGGGAGGGAGGGAGGGAGGAGGAGAGACAGAGAGGCAGGGAAAGAAGGAAGGAAATGAAGGAAGGAAGAGAAAGAAAGGAAAGAAATAAAAATGAAGAAAAAGTAAGAAATCTTGCCGTTAATTTGAAGTCCTTCTACTGCGTACAAGACCTTATTCCTTTATATATCAGGTAATCAACAGGTCACCCTAAGGTCCAACATATCTTGCTGAATAGATATTTTAGAGTTCCAAATAAACCTTGATTGAAAACTCTCTATGAGAGATCCACTTCCCGATGGTGACCTGATAAGACACACTTTTGGTTCGCGTCCCAAAAACACTGAAAAAAAATCACTTATATTCCAGAAATAAACAGCAAGAAATGACCAGGATTCAGTTGGAGATGTATCAGCTTTTGAATAATGGTTGGGGAGGGAAACCCAGCACAGTTCTTAACTAAACTTTTCAGTGGGATTTGTGACAGATGCCAGAGTCTCCAGATTTGTGGTTGGACACAGGCTAGGGATTTCGGGAGTAACTGCAGAGGCAGTGAGAGGTAGGTTCACTGGTGCTGAAATGCAGTCTCGGAGGGCTGACGTGGGAGAGGGTAAAAGGAGACCAGCACACCAGGACATGAGCTGAGCCCACCCCGTGAAACCCCTCTAGGCAAGGCCGTAACTGGAAATTATCCAAAGTGCTCAAAGCCCTCCCACAACCACTTCACACCAGATAGCAGGATCCACAGAGTGGAAGTCCCGCCCATCACCTATTCACCTGCCAATCAAGTACTCCACCGACTGGATTCCAATGAGGCCATCTCAAAACTCAGTGCTACCTGATAGCTCTCCCTTGTGGATAGAGCCAAAACTGCAACCCGATTGCCAGTCCTGGGCCAGTCAACGCTCTCCCACTAAAAAGGATAATCCCCTAACAAAGGGATCAAAAACAGTCTGCATGTGGAACTTTCCAATGCATCGCATATTGAACTGAAAAATGGATGTGAAGAAGCAGGGATGGTGACTTGTTGAAACTTTCAGGAACCTGTACTTAGCATGCATAGTACCCACATTGGGACATAAGCAGGCTTCAACAGGGGAAGTGCCCATGCCCCTACTCTACCCACAGTAGCCTATGTCCGGACTCAGCTCTGCCCTGCTCCAGGAGAAGATACTGCTGAATAAGGGGCCAGTGTGAAGGGCAACAATGGTCTCCTGGGAATGAGATCTGATGGGCTGACAGCCAGCATCGCTGTCCAATCGAGAACCCAGCACGGACTCCAGTGTGGCCCTGAAGAGACTCTGTATGCCACCTTCAGAGTCTACCAGGCAGGCCTATCTTCATGACCTGAAGCAGCTCACATGATACCAGGCTTGGACCCCCGCCTCATGCCATGACTTGCTCCACTGCCAGAGTGAAAATTTGACCCTATGTTGCCCTGCTCATTCCCATCCCCACATCATAAGTTTGATCAAGAAGTCCCACCCCAAGCCTCCCCTCCACAATTGCAGGTGACAGGGTATTTCACCAAGCATTCTGAGGTAATGGGGGTCCATACTTCCATGCAAATTAGGATACTTGGCTACTCGTCACTTTGGCTTGAGCCAGGCAAGACGGTGGCTCTCTTTTGTTGCTGTTTCTTCAAGAAGTGTCTCTTTGATCTCTCCTGAACCAGTGGATGTGTTTGCCCTTTTCTGTTCACTGGATCCTGCCTGCCACAGGTGAGGAGGGTGGGGCCAACTAAAGGAAGACAGTTTCCTCCAACTCAACAGGGTACCAGAGGCTTAGCTCTGTTAACTCCATAGCTAAGTGTGCATTCTGACCCCTGACTCTGTTGCATGGCTCTGGCAGGCATCCTGTGTCCCTCCTAATTTGAAGGCCATCTGTGTCAAGAAGTCCCAAGTTGTCTTCCCAGAGTCTGGGGCAGAGGACAGAATGAGACAGTGGGAAGTGGCTAGCTGACACATTTCTACACCTCCCAGCTGTTTCGTTCATACTTGTCCTCTTGGCTCTTGGCACCTACTGCGTCTTCATTTCCTTCCTACTAGGAGCCTGTAAGCAAGCCATGCTTGGTGTCTCTTTCAGTGCTGTCTGCATGGGGAGGGCAGAGTCACCAATTAGCAGTGTAACTGGACCCATGGAGAGGGTCTCATCATCGTGCTGTTAACAGGTAAGGGATCTTCTGCTGTATTATTGTGTCTACTTTGGTTGCCATGCTACTGCAGACACTATTTCAAAATAAAGATTCTTTCTCCATATAATAGAATTAGAAGAAACAACTAAAACAGAGGTTTTCAGAGTGTTTTGCATAGCAGGGACATTGTACAACTCTACTTAAAACAGACCACCTTATCCAGAACCACAATGTATGTTCACTTGCTTTTATAGAAATTAGATTATGGAAAACAGACCAAAATCACAGAATTTAGAGCATTTTGCTGTTTTCATTATGATTCCATTGCTAAGAGCTATTCTTATGAGTAAAGACTTCTGTTTCTCCCCAGAATCTCCCAATAGCTTTTAATAAAGGCATTGGTCAATATCAGTTCTAGTCCCCTTGATTTCTAATTTACTTGTTCAAAATAACTTGTTCACTTCTCCCATTTAAATCTGTCTCCTGTGGTGGGGCAGAAATTAGATCATTCGCCTCCAGGTCAAGTGCAGCTGGTATTCCTTCTGAGGACAAAATTTGTGTCCCATGGCTAGAACAATCAAGATGAACAACTACCTAAAAATAAATGATTATTCCTCTTTTTTATTTCATCCTTCCTGCTAAACTTCATTTGGCAGA
This sequence comes from Solenodon paradoxus, assembly GCA_004363575.1. NCBI lineage: Eukaryota > Metazoa > Chordata > Mammalia > Eulipotyphla > Solenodontidae > Solenodon > Solenodon paradoxus. Next base: position 112,712 of record RJWH01003686.1, read on the forward strand.
TAGAGGGGAAGGGAAGGAGGAAAAGAGGAAGGAAGAAAGGAAAGGAAAGGGCAGGAGGAGAGAAAGAGAGGCAGGATAAGAAGGAAGGGGGAGAAAGAACAAAGAACTAATAGAGAAATAGAGAAAAGCTGCTTTTTCTTTGAAGCCCCTCTACTAGTTCAAGACCTCATTACTCTGTATCTCAAGTAATTAATAGGCCACCTGAAGGTCTAACCTATGTTGTCCAATAGATATTTTTGAATTTCAAATAATCCTTGCTGTTAAAATCTCTATGGTAAATCATCTTCCTGATAGTGACTCTACAGGATATACTTTTGGTTCGCATCCCACAGACACCAAAAAAAAAAACCCAACCCCAAATCACCTATTTTCCTGATGCAAACACCAAGAAATAACCAGGAATTCAGTTGGAGATGGATCAGCAGTTGAATAATGGTGGGGGAGGGCAATCCAGCAAGGTTCTCAGCTAAGCTGTTGAGTTGTTTTTTTGTTGGAGGTTGGGAGTGTCCAGATGTGTGGTGGGACAGAGGCTAGAAATATTGGGAGCAGTTGCAGAGGCAGAGAAAGGCAGGTGCAGTGGTGCTGAAATGCAGAGCCACGGAAGCCTGATTTAGGAGGGAATGAAAGGAGAGCCATCACACTAGGACCTGAGCTGAGTCGATGTGTTTAAACCTCGCTGAGTGGGGCCATAACTGGAAATCATCCAAAGAGCTCAAAGACCTTCAACAACCATTTCACACCAGAGACTGTGATCCAAAGAGGGGAAATCCTGCACATTACATAATCACCCACCAGGAATCCTGCCCATCCAATTCCCCACCTGCTGAATTATAGTGAGAATGCAGTCCCAAACCTCAGTGCTACCTGATAGCTCTTTCTTGTGGGTAGAGCCAAAACTGCAGATTGATTGCCTTCGTGGCCAAGTCAAACCACTCCCGCTGATAAAAATTTCTCCCTAGTCAAGGGCTCAGAAACAGTCTGCATATGACTCTTTCAAATGGATACCTTCTTGAACTTAATAATTAAGGTGAAGAAGCTGGCATGGTGCCTTGCCGAATCTTTCTGAAGCCTGTGCCTAGCATGCACAGTACCCCCAATGGGACACTAGTTGGTGTCAATGTGGAAGTTACCCCACTCTACCCACAGTAGCCTGTGCCTGTGCTCTGCTCTGACCTGCCCCAGGAGAGAATACAGATGACTAAGGGGCCAGTGTGATGGAGGGGTACAGTGGTCTCCTGAGAATGAGATCTGATGGGATGAGAGCCAGTGTCCTTCTCCAGTCAGGAACGCTGCATGGACTCCACTGTGGCCCTGAAGGCAGTCTGTATGCCACCTTCATAGTATACCAGGGCCGCCCATCTTCACGACCTGAAACAGGTCATATGATTCTATGGTTGGAACCCCTCCTAATCCCATGTCTTGCCCCACCCATAGTGGAGCATTGACCCTAGTGTGCCTTCCTCAGCCTTTACCCCACATCACCAGATTTATAAGGATGTCCACCAATAGCCCCAGCCCCTCAAGGGCAGGTGTTTCAGAGTTCCCTGCCCAGCATTGTGAGATACCTGGTGTTACATCCCTCCATACCAACCAGTGTAGTGTCTACTGCTCACTTTGGCTTGACCCAGGCAACAGGATGGTTCTCTTTTGTTGGTGTTCCTTCCAGAAGTGTCTCTTTAACCTTTTCTGACCCAAACGAGGTGTTTATTCTTTTCGGTTCAGGGGTCCTCATTGCCAAAAGTGAGGAGGGTGGGGCCAACTTCAAGAAGGTATTTTCCTCATTCTCAGCAAGACACTAGAGGGGCATCTGGGGGATGGCCAGGACAAAACTGCGTGCTGAGCAAATAGTGATCCCAAAGCTGTAATGTGTGTGTCACGTGAAGATGTGTTCAGAATGCACTGATTTTCGCAGTGCTTGGGGTGTCATTAATGCACCAGGGGAACAGGGCAGCACTCCAATAATCTGAATGTCTTCATTCACTTTCTGATGTGCTGAGAGGGATAAACCTCAGCCATAGTTTCCAAGATACTGGCTCTGCAGGGTCACCAGGACTATGGCATCTCTGTCCATTGTGGGACATATCAACACATATTAACTTGGTCTTATTTGATCAATGAGATATCTCTCCAATCTCCCCAAGGTCCTCATGCCTCAATAGCTCATAATGTTCACTTGAGTCACATCCAGAAACCATTGCAGCGGGCAGTGGCAAAATTTTTGTGAGCAGAGTTCTTGGGAGTGCAACACTCCCAGGTCTTAGAATAGTCCCATGAACTGTTCCTCCCCAAAGTGACTTATCTCTCAAGTACATTTTCCCTGAAGGAACAGAAACAGGCTTTGACAAGACCCATTGAAGAGGCTTTCCACTGTCCACACCCCTCCAGAAACTGATGTCCCCATGCACCCCTTCCATGGGGGTGACCATAAGTGATCTGGTTTCCTTCCTGACCACCACCCACTGACAATCCCAGAAGTACAGAGTTCCCTTTCCCTGTGGCCAGCAGGCTGGCCATGATGTCCCTGCAGAAGGAATATCAACTGCCTAGACATGTGGACTACTGTCTCATGTGGGTAGTGCTCAGCAATTGTCACCTCAAACAGAATGCTTACTTTGTGGTGGTGCTTCCATTTTTGTAAGATCTTTATGATTTGGGTTGTGCTTCATGTCACATGGACAAGCCCAGTGTCCTGAAGGAGAGATACCCTCTTGTGAGATACTTTCCATCTTGACATAGATGTGTGTTCAATTTGTGTGGACTATCTGTTAGCAGCATGCCTAAATGTGGATTCTCTGCCCTGAATCTGGTGCATGGCTCTGGCACACATCTCATGTCCCTCCTAACTTGGAGTGCAACTGTGTCAAGAATTCCCATTGTGTCCTACCAGTCTGGGTAAGAGGACAGCATGACAACTTTGGTAAATGGCTGTATGATATCTTTACATATATTGCCAGCTGTTGGTCTGGTTCATGCTTGTCTTAGCTCTTGGTACCTTCTGTGTCTTCATTCTCTTCCTGCCTTGTGCTTGGAAGCAAATCACCTTTGGAGTATATTTCAGTATTGTCAGCATGGGGAGGGCGGAGTCACCAATGAACAGTATGACTGGATTCATGGAGAGGGTCTCATCATAGTGCTGTTAACAGTTAAGGGATCTTTAGCACTGGATTATTATTGTGTTTGCTTTGGTCACCGTTTCCTGCAGACAACGAGATTTTGCTCTAAATTGAAACTGCTTACAATGAAGTTTCACATTATGTCCTATTATCCCTTAAACACTTTTGGGCCCTCTTCTCACTGCCTCTGCATCTGGTCCCAAAATCCCTAGCCCCTGTCCCACCACACATCTGTAGACTCCCAAGCTGCATCCCAAATCTGGCTCAACAGTTTAGCTGTAAACCTTGCTGAGTGCTCTTCTCCACTATTATTCAAACAGCTAATCCATCTCAAACAGAATACTGGTTATATATTGGTGTTTGTCTCAGGAAAATTCATGATTTCTGTTTTTTCATTGTCTGTGGTATGTGAACCAAAAGTATGTCTTATTGTGTCACCATCTGGTAGTTGATGTCCCATAGAGAATTTTCAAGCAAGGTTATTTGTAACTCAAAAAATATATTTTACAAGATAGGTTGGACCTTAGGGTGACCTGTTGATTACTTGATATATACAGGAATAAGGTCTTGAACGTAGTAGAGGGACTTCAAATAAAAGGCAGATTTCTTTCTCTTTCTTCGTTTTTTTATTCTTTCTTTTCTTTCTCTCCTTCCTTCCTTTATTTCCTTCCTTCTTATCCTGCCTCTCTGTCTCTCCTACTCCCTCCCTCCTTCTTTCCTTTCTTCCTTCCTTTTTCCCTCCTTTCCTCCATCTATCCTTGGCCAACAATGGTGAGCAGAGAGGCCAACATAGAAAGGAGGGAGAAGCATTTATTTTTAGGTTGTTCATCTCCATTGTTCCAGCCATGGGAAATGAATTGTGTTCCTGAGAATGAATGTGAACTGAATTTGACCTTGAGGCAATTTACCTAACTTCTGTCCCACCAGAGGAGAGAGGTTTAAATGGAATAAATGATCAATTTATTCTGAACAAGTAAATAAAAATCAAGGGGACTAGAAGTGATATTGGCCAATGCCTTTATTAACAGCTTTTTAGGAGAGTCTGGATAGAAATAGGAGACTTTACTTTTAAGTAGGTACTTTATAGCTAGGGAATCATGGTCAAAACAGTAAAATCCTCTAAATTGTGTGGTTTTGGTCTATTGTGGAGACTCTAGTTTCTCTCAAAGCAACTTGACATACTTTGGGGTTATGGATAACGATGCCTGTTTTAATTACTAGATTTGTACAATTTTTTTTCTATTCAAAACTCCCTGAAAACATGTTTCATTTGTTTCTACTAATTCAATTTTATGGAGAATAAAACCTTTATTTTCAATATGGCATTTCATTAAATAACCGAGTATTTGCTGTAGGTCAGACATGCAGTCAACCAGGAACATGCAAACTTTCTCCTCACAATGAGAGAGACAGATTAGGCTATGATTGCAACTGGGTATGGTGTGTCAGGACAGAGATATACAGAATTCATTAAGAATAGAGGATACTTGGCTTTGTTTGGGAGCTGGATATCACTTTTAGAGGGTGTGGTCTTAGTGGTCAAGGTAAAAGAGTGAAAGTTAAATATGATTGAGTTAAAAGTAAGTAGAACAGAACAGGGCTGATGATAGCATGTCAGCGAGTAGATCATGCAAGGGACTTATAGGCTGTGTTTGGCCTTCAGTCATAAGATAATTGGAAAATAGATATTTTTGCTTCAATTGTATTTTGGAGAAAAATTCAGCTTAATGAGAATGTGAAATAATATCATAGTGAACTGCCACCATTCCTTTCATATGTGTTCACCTATTGCTAACTTTTTCCATATTTGTTTGACTTCTCTCTAAGAGTGTTTAGTAAGACAACGCTGCAATAGTTTGAACTTAAAGTAAGAGTAGTAGCATAGTTAGGTTGCCATTTCATTAATTTATAAGAAATAAATGAAAAGCCGATAGTATGAATAGAAGAGGTTGCATTTGAATGTTTTTAAAGAGGTAAGACTGGTATTCACTTAAACAACTGTGGAGAACTGGGCGTAGAATCTAATCTGTGACTCAGGCTTTTGTTTTGCGTAGTCGAGGGAGTGTCTGTGCTATTCTCTGTGAAAGGAAATAAAGGAGAAACTTTGTGGGTGACTAAGTGATCAGTTACAGATCAGGTGTTACCTTTGGAATACTGAAATATACAGACTGTATAATATGAACATCAATAGCATAAGTTCTGGAACCAGATTCTTTAGGTCTCTTCCCTTCTTTCCTATTTACTAGCTACACAAACATGAGCAATTATGGGGCATTTCTGAACCTTTTTTCTTTTGTAGACTGTGCAGAGTCTTGTGGATTTTCGTTAATAGCCCTCAGCAGTATGGACAAAGGAAGGGTATCCCATATTTTTTGGCTTGAAATTTCACTAGGGAATTATATTCAAAGAACAATAGGATACTGGAATTTTGCATACATTCTAATAGATGGAGTCATATGGTGGACCATATTGTTTAGGGAAGTAAATAAAAAATGGAGGATACTAATACAGAGAAATGAAAAGAGATTAACAGGAGGAAAATGATGTAATGTGAGTCATTAACAGAATGCCATAGAAAATTTTGGTCAGTGTATTTTATTTTCATCAAATTTCACGAATAGTTCTAGTGATAGCAAAATCCAGAATATTACTCTGGAAATTAATCCCGCAAGTGGAAATGGATGTGAAGGAAAGGACTGCCAAAAAGACACTGTGATGATGCACACAGAAGCATAGCTTGTGCTGCAGATGACTTATCCATGAAGAAACTAGTAGAATGTATGGATGAAATTTACTATCTAAATGTTTTCTGAATTGATTTTTTCATGTTCTTGCAAATATTTTAAGAGTAAATAAATCATTGAATACTTTTATAAATGAATGTATATGGGGATAGACTCCCAGATAGCAATGTGATAGGAAGCACTGTCAGGTCACTCCCCACAGACCAAAGCAAATCACCTCTTTTCCTGACATAAATACCAAGGAATAAGTGAAACTTCCGCTGGAGATGGAATGACTACTAATGTTGGCTGATCGTGCCTGGTAGGATTCTTGATAAAGTTTTGGATTTGGATTTGGGATGGAGCTCAGAGCCTCTGGACATGCAGTGGATGGATCTAGGGCAGGAGGCTAGGGATTACATGAACAACTGCAGAGACAGCGACAGGCAAGACCACCAGGTCTGAGATGTGGAGCCATGGAAGGCTGACTTTGGAGAGGGTGAAAGAACAGTCAGCACACTGGGCGGTGGACTGGAAATCATGTCGTAAAAATGTGTTGGGCACTGCCATAAGAATAAATCAGAAAAAAAATTTCCCAGCTTGAAGCACTGCCACAATCATTGCACGCCAGAGCCTGGGGTCTACCGAGTGGCTATCAATCCAACCGCACATGTTGGCACTGGATATCATGCCCAATGAATATCCCGCCCACTGGGTATCCTGACAATCAGATATGCAACCCCCAGAGAAAAGACTGTTGCTTATGGAATCAAAGCACAAAGCTACCTACTAGCGCCACCTTGTGGTAACAGCTGAAATATCAGCCTCTTGGCCAATATTCGACAAGTAAAACCTACACAATGCCAGGGAAACCAAATCCTCAGAAATAGAACGCTGACCCTGAATACCAACTCTCAGTGACCTCTGATCACCAGGCAGTTTTCCCCATGGTTGGACCTCAGCATCTGTATCATGTCCTTCAGGATGTTTAGGAAGGATTTGTACTAAAACCTGGCCCAGAAAGACACTGTGATGATGCACACAGAGTTGTGAGGTCTAGCTCGTGGCTGTTCTCCCTTCTGAGGGTGAGCATTGCAGTTCTGGGGGATAGCAGACAGTGAGGATGGCACAGTCCAGGTCAAGGGCAGCAGGTAGTTGTCTGGGTCACACAGCAGAGCTGATCCCAAGGAGGGTGACCCACCATGGTTCTGTGTCTGACAGTTCCCACGAAGCAAGATAAATGGTCTCTATTTTCTTAAAGACATGATAGTGCAAAATGATCCTGGAGCTGGGAATAGATGAGGATAGGGTCACTGAGATGGGCCAGCTGACAAGCCTACATGGACCACGATGGATGTCTTCCCATTTACAGAGAAGCCTCATGCAGCTCATTGTGTCGGTCAGCACAAGACAGCATGGTTCCTGGTGAGAACATGGCCAGTTCAGGAGACTTGGACACCTGAGGGCTGCCCGTTGCCCTGGGAAGAGATAGAGAAGTGGGCCAGGGAGTAGGTTAGCATGACCCTGGACATGAGCTCTCGGTAATTTCACCCACCATGTAATCAAGGGGCTTCCCCATGAAAGCGGGACACTGAGGCCTGTATAAGGGTTTGTGCAGTAGGTATGGAGATGCACGGGGTCATTCCAGTCTATGAGATGAGGGAAGGCACCAGGTTAGAGGGTGAGGCAGAAGGTGTACAGGAAATGCTATGTGTGTACCAGGAGCTAGAGGGCCTGTCAGGAGGAGCCCCACCCAGAAGCAAGGATGGTGTCACCCACACAGCTTCCCTCCTCACTAGGACGTACTCCGGGGATCATGGGTCCAGAATGTTCTTCTGCAAGAAGTTCAGGACAGGGTTGGTGTCAGGATGAATCCAAGATGGAGATAGCTACCATGAAACCATGGGAAACTCAGAAAGATTTCAGGATGTGTGTTTCAATCAACCTGGAGGGCTACCTCCCATTATCAGGACTTCTGTCTGTTGTTTGTTATTTCTACTATATATTGTTTTCTTTCTTCTCCTAAATTTGGGAAAAATTTTAAAACATTGGAAATAGTTTAACAGCTTCCACGTCCAACATTGAACTTCAAAATGACAAACACAGTCAGTCTTTCCCAGTCCTGTTTCCTGAATCCTCAGAAACTTGTCAATTCACTTATAAAAACTTACTACATAATTTTAAAGGTGGAGGCCCTTCTGCATATGCACAATGCAATTATAAGAGCTCATAGAAGCACAATAAGACACTTATGCATTCATACATTCATTTCTTATAGTTATTGAGTAAATGAAGTATCAAAAAATCCTCAGACACGTATTCTGAACAGTCTGATTATATTTAAAAACCTGAATCCGATGTTTCTGAACACCGCTATAAAAACAACAGCAGTAACATGTTTCCTAAGTGATGTTGGTTCTCCGCGGTTACATTAAAAACTTGCAGGGAATTCTCAATTACCTTTACTATGTTTTTAAAAGGTTATCTGGCAGGGAAGAATGCTTCAGTTTAATATTATTGGACAGCTGACATGAACGTTAGGCTCATATCTGTGAGAAAGTGTGTTTGTGTATATGTATCTATGACATCATGTGTGATTATGAGGCATCCACATTCACTAGCTAGTATCCCTCACTGTGATACATCTAATCACAGTGCTGTCTTTGGACAGCTGAGATTACTCCATCTCTCTTCTTACCTTCCTACATTCCAGGATACCCATTAGGCTTGCTCCCATGTGTTCTGATATTTCTTGCAGGAGTTCTTCGTTTTTCCTAAATCTTCCTTCCTCATCTTTGCATTCTTTATTGAGATAGGAGACAAAAGAAAACAAAAAACTGAAAGCTGTCACATTGCATCCTTGCATGAAGAACAAAATGTCTTGCACTATGAAGCAAGACCAGATGTTGCTGAACACAACCCATTTACTTGAAGCCAAGGACAGACTATCCTGTTAAGACATCACAACTCATTACCCCGCTATCAAAAGCATGAAATGTGGCCCCATCAGGACTTCACTTCCACCCCACACTGCTGCCAGAAACTTCCCCTAGAAATCTCTCTTGCCCAGTATAGCATGGATTGCTCGACCCTCTTCCCTCATAGGATAATTCTCTGCCTACACTTGGGACACTGGAGTCTCCCCTAGAGCCCATCTGTCTCTTGTCACACTGGTTTGCATTTATCTTCCATTCCAGAGATTTTCTCCACTTTGATATTTAGACTATTTATGGATCTTTCCATTTTGTGTCAAATTTTTTACTTTATTTTTCATATCTAGTAGTTCTTCAGGGTTTTTTGATAACCTCATATCACTGGTGAAATAGTCCTGATCTGTCAATTATTTTCAGATTTCTTGAATTTCTGATTTGAAGTGGTTTACTTTTATCTAAAAGTAGGTATTCACTCTTGTCAAATATTTACCAATAGTAAATAAGATGTATTAACAACAGAGACAAACATTTTAATGCCATACTGTTCTATACCTCTATTATAATATATATTTAAATTCACTACTTTTCCTGGCACACCAAATAGCATTCATTTCACAAATGCAATCTGATAAAAATCCCCAAGGAAAATTTTAAAATGTGTTATCCAAATAGCACCAGCATAAATATAAGATAATGTCCTATAAAAATAACCTATGTCCTATAATGCTAGAAGAAGAGGGGGAATAAGCAAGAGAGTTCCTCTGTACAAATTACATCAAGACAAAACCATACACATGCATAGCAAATTCAGCTTCCTTACAATAAAGCGTTGTTTCACCAAATAAAAAGCAACACACAGGAAATCTTAAAATCACAGGTGAGCTGCCAAATATCATTTGCTTATTCTGAAGACAAGCTACAGATTGTCTATAACTAACAAAAATACATGAGATTATTCTTAAACATTCATATAATAATATTTCAAATATATTTTTGTCTTTATCCTAAATCTGCTTTACTGAACAAAAGGAATCAGAATAACCCAATTAACTAAAGAGACTCAAAAGATCAAAATGAAAAGTGGAAGTTACTAGTAAGTTACCTCTTAACTTCATACCTATTCCCAGCTTGCCTCCTTTTTCAGCCCAGCCACCACATGAAACCCTTACTAGATATCTCCTGTTATGCTGCTGCAGAGCCAAACACACTTGGATGATCATACACAGTTAATAATAAAATCACTGTGACGGTGGGAATAGTGTAATAACCAAACCACGATTTGCATCTTAAAATGAGGATAAGCACTCACAGAACTGCATACCTTAAAAGCAAGAGAAGTGTCCTTAAAGACATCAGCTTGTCGTGAATGGCAGCTAGAAAATTGGGATAAAACCTCTTCTTGTATGCTAATACTATCATCCCTTGCTATATTGCAGTTCACTTATCGCAGATTCACTGTATCATGAGTTTTTAAAATATATATATCTAATTCCATATCGCAGAATTTGCAGTATGTCACAGGATTTTGCGGGGTTTTACAATGTACATACAGGGAGTCAAAGCAGCTCCATTTACTCAGGCTGCCTTAACTACCACAGCAACAGACCATGATTTGGGACACTGCCTCTGGGAGGCAGAGAGTGCAGGTCGCACACTTACATTCTCCACTTCCTTTCAACTCAGGTGACTGAGGGTCAGTAATGAAGACAGCGTCCCATTATCATGACAAAGTGAAGGCACCTGTTCCAAGCATACTGGGTGGTCCCCAGCAACATGGGTGTTTAGTGAATGAGTCAGAGCAACCCATGGCTCACAAACCAAAACATGCATTGCACAGACCCTGCCACAGAGCATTAGCCCAAGGTCTTGCTATGATCGGGGGCTCAGTAGCACTGGATCTCACCAATAAAGAACATTCCTGTCAAAGTTTAGGCTCCTCATCCTGCTGCTAAATAGTCTAACAGGCCACAATCACTCCACCCTTTTCAGGACAAGTGGCCACACCAACATGCAGGTTTACATACTACAGAAGAGGCTACAGAAGGGACACTGACCTGTCCTGTTCATTTCACTAACCATGGAGCCAGCGGTGGGCACCTGGTTTCCCAAATACTCTGCTGCCTTGATCCATGAGATATTGCCACTGGAGTGTCCCATCGATCCCTACAACCTTCAAAGTCTCCTGGGGTAGAAAAGTGGCCTAGGGAAGGAGACTATCTGGTAGTCTCAGGGTGAAGCACCGGGAAAGAAGTCCCCCTCTTAGTACCATCGGAAGGTTCAGCATAGATGATGCTGACCCACCAAGTGATCCAGAACTATGGTCAGGTAGGTCAGGGGAGCTGGGCTGTCAACTGTTCAGGGAGCAGGTGAGAGTTCAGAGTCAGTAGTATCAAGGCACACCAGCCACAGACTTCGTGGGATCTTGCTGCCACCTCTGCTCAAGAAGTGAGATCTTCTTTGGAAATGGGCTTCTTTGCAGATGATAAAGTTACAATTCAGGACCTCAGAATAGGGTCTAATCCCAATGATTGATACTTATAAATGTGACCTACAGACACCAGTGCATGAGGAGGAAGATGAGAAGGTTCAGGAATGAGGTTGCCACAGTGCTGACACCTGTGTCCAACAGAATGGGGAGTGGTCTGACTGGGACACTCAGAGGGAGCTTCCTGGCAACACCCTGAGCTTGGACTCCTGTCCCCAGATTTGGACAAAACCTATTTCTTTGTTTACACCATGCAGACTGTGCTGGGTGTTCAGGCAACACCTATGCCATACCTCCCTGGGATAAAGAAAAGTTTCTGCCCTGAATACAGATCTCTTAACTTGCCTTCTGGTGGGTCGCTCAGACCCCACTGGAGTAGCAGACTTGGGGTTTCTCCCTGCAAAGATCTGTGCTGGCAGGGACAGCTTCCCTGTCCTTCAGCCCCTAGTAGCCTGACAGGTCACACTCTGGATCCTTCCCCAGGCTTTTCCATCTCAATTGACCTGACCACTGCAAATCGTATCTCATATCAAAATTCATCATGAACAGCAGATGGCTCTCCTCATTTAGCCACCAGTACAGAGCAAGTCCTTTTCATACACACAGAAATGTGGAAACAGCTCAGGGCAGCATGGCTGCATGTGCTGCATTCCACCACCCCTGTCCCTCCCCAAGGACTAGAAAATGAAGACCCAGTCCCTGGAAGACACCCACCCATCAGTATCACAAGAAGGGACAGAGGAGATACTAACAGTAAGCCCTATTCTCATACATTGATGCGTTGTGACATTCATCTATGCATGCTTGTGCATATGAGACTGTGAGTGTTCATGAATGTTGGCTTCTGGACCTACATGTGTATGTTCTTAGGAGAGACGTATCGAAATGTACAGATGTGAATTTGCTATCATAAAGATCTCCAATGAAGTCAATGTTAAAATACAACATTAATTCAATAAAATTAATTTTAAAATAAAAATAAATAATATTAGGACATAATGAAATGGTTCTAAAAGATGGATGAGGGGTAACCAAAGAGAAAAAGAAAAAGAAAAGCTAAAATTCATGTCTAGGACTTACACTCAATACAAATAATGGCACAACATCTGAAACATAAAATGTGTACTTAGGTATAAAGCCAGCTTGATTAACTGGAGTCTATCCTTGTCCCTATTTGCAGCTCACCCTCAATTTGCGTTATTCGTTTTAAGATAGTCACAGTCAAGAATGACTTGATATAATATTGATTTGGTCAAATAACTGATATTCCTCTAGATACCTCTAGATACCTCGACTTTACATTACCATAGTTTTCTCAACATTAAAATAAAAATCATTTTATGTGTTTACTCTTCAATGTATGTCTAGTATAAAAAATATCCAGTAAAAACTAAACTTGAAATGGAAATTTTCATGACCGCAACTTAGTAAGATTCCATAGGTTTGGTTATTATTTCATTAGTATTGTATAGTATACATATTACATATATCTATTTGTGGTACGTGCACATTTGTTTTAAAATACAAAGTGAGTTCTTTTTTGTGTGCTTAATTCTCTTCCTTAAAAGAGTTAATTAAGGTAACATAAGTAAAAACAAGTTTTTTTAAATTTACTTTATATTTGAAATTCAGACACTCCACACTTGAGAAACACAGATTGTCTCTGCTCTACAGAGGGGAGAAGATAGGATTATTGTGTAAGACCCTCTTCATCACAGATGACAGAGCTGAGCCTCCTTAATTCATCAGCTCTGCTCCCAGGATGGCATTCCTGACACTGTACATGGAAGCCCCTATCAAGCCCCATATAATATGACTCAGAGGATCACAAAACAGACTGCTGCATCTAGGCCAGATGGGGAACAAGTGGATCTACCCTCTGATGTGAAACAACCCAAATCTGAATGAAATTTGTGAAAGAATGACTTGCAAGATGCTTCATGTCAGGGAATATTGGACAGTCATAAGAATCTCTTGCTGCTGAAGTGCCCATGTGTGATGCAGAGGGTAAGCCTGGTATCCTGTTGTGTCAGCAGGAGAAGGCAGCAAAGAGGTCAAAGAGCGGAGGCACCACACCAAGAACCCAGTGGTCTTTAGGGCCCCTTGGCATACTGGAAAGCTCGTGGGAGCTGGCTAAGGCTAGATGTGAGCCAAGAAGAGTCAGAGGGCAGTGCTGGTGTTCACTGTATATGAGAAATCTTCATTGACAACCTCACAGACACAGGACAAGGAATGGTTGACCCTTCTTCAAGTCCTGCTCTCATGCCTGCAAAATTTGACGACGAGCACAGAGAGCAAACTTAAAAATTCTGTCTCCAGGGTGAAGAAAAAGCTATTCTATTTCCAGTAGCCAGGGTGGCAGCAGTTCCAGTAGCAGCACCTGGAGCCGTGTCTCTGTGGACTGCAGTCCAGAAAGGAGTTAGTGTGCAGCTAGGAAGACCAGCAGCCCCACCCAAGAAGAAGGGCAGACAGGTCAGTGCTGATGGACAGTGAATAGACCTCCATGAAGGTTGCAGGACATCAACAAAGGTTGGGTGGTTATTTCATGGAAGCTGTAAGAATGGCACAGATAACAGGACCCTGGTACCTGGCTCTGAGGTCTGGTTTACACAGAATTTCAGAGTCCAGTGGGGAGGAACCTTCTGAAGGTAGGCCACCAAGGAGTGAGAATATAGAACAGGTCCAAACTGACTCCCCATAAGGCCTACACTAAAGCCAAGGAAATAAAATTTAGAAAGACTGACAAGATTATTGTCAATCATCAAACATTAATTGAAAATTAATGTTTATTATTTCAAACCAGACTTACAAGATACTGAATAGAATCCTCAAACCTACTTAACCTCTTACACTTTTCAACATTACTAATCAGAAGTGAATATTCATCAAGGGCCCTTATACTCTGGATGAGTCCAGCCACTCAGAGGATCTCCACTATAATAACTTCGTACAGCTCTTCATCTTATGGTAGGGAAATGTCCCACAACAGCACAGCACTTTTGGCACTCAAAGGAATCTGCGACAACTCAACATCAACAGATTTACCAACATCCTGGTACAGCTCAACCTCATCAGGCATCCCATGGACGTTGGGAAGTTCTCCGCTGGGCATCACGGTCCACTGGAGACTCTCTTCATCGTGAGACCCTGTTAGCAGAACCGACAGTTCTGAGTGGATGGAGCTGGTGAGCAGGAGAGGCAGCTTGTCATTGAGGGGAATGAAATGTCAATGAGCTGGAATGAGGACTGAGTGTTTATTCCAGGCTTGGTGAGTGAGGGCAGTCATGACCCATGATGATCATCTTCAGCTGGGATTCTGCCTGAGTGCAGGTGGTCCACACTCTACTATTTGGACTGAGAAGGCTCATAGGGATTCTCCTATTCAGGTGTTCTGCAGGGCATTCTGGCAGGTACAGTGCCTTGCATAAAAGGGTAGTAAGTTCTCAGCATCAGGTCTCCACACTGGTCCCTGGAAAGGGCTTCCTGGATGGGTTCCTCAGTTAGCAAGGACCTGTCAGTTCCTGTGGGAACAAAGGAATATCACAGAGTGTAGCAGGAAGGGAATATCTTTGAGTTGCCAAATATATCTATTAAGTCTATGTCTAATGATATTTTGTCGGTAGTCTTTTCTATGTGTTTGATGATTTCTGGTCTCCTGTCTAGGACATTAATCCATTTTGCATTAATTTTTGTGTATGGTGTTATGTAATGGCCTAGTTTCAAACGTTTGCAAGCCACTATCCAGTTCTCGGAGCAACATTTATTAAAGGGACGTTCCTTATCCCACTGTATGTTTTTGGCTCCTTTGTCAACATTAGGTGTCCATATATACATGGATTTATTTCTGCTCTTTCAATTCTGTTCCACTCTATCTGTATTTTCATTTTTGTACCAGTAGCCTATTTTTTTTAATTATTATTGCTTTGTAGTAGAGTTTGAAGTCAGGGAGCATGACTCCTCCATTGTTGTTTTTTTTTCCTTGAGGACATTTTTTGTTGTCCTGGGTTGTTTATTTTTCCAGAACAATTTCATTATTTAGCACTCTATTATGTGAAGAATGTCTTTGGAATTTTCATGGGGTTAACATATTGCCTTGGACAGTATGGCATTTTGATTATGTTGATTCTTCTGATTCATGAGTGTGGAATATCTATCCATATCTTTGTGTAATCCTCTGTTTCTTTTATCAGTGTCCTAGTGTTCTCATAGTAAAGGTTCTTCACCATTTTGGTTAGGTTTATTCCAAGCTATTTCATTTATTGGTGCAATTGTAAACCGTATATTTTCTTCAGTTCTCTTTATGTATCGTCATTGTTGGCATACAGAAATGCAATAGATTTTTAATATTAATTTTGTAGCCTGCCACTTTACTATAGTGATTATTTCTGGTAGCGTTTTACTTGATTCTTTGGGGTTTTCTATGCATTTTATCATGTTACCTGCAAAAAGTGATAATTTCACTTCTTTTCCTTTTTGGATACCTTGGATATCTTTTTCTTATCTAATTGTGTTGGCCAGCAACTAGAGTCCTATACTGAATACTAATGGTGAGAATGAACATCCTTGTCTTGTCCCTCATCTTAGGAGGAAATTTATCAGTTTTTCTCCGTTGAGTACAACGGAGGCTATGAGCTTCATACATAGCCTTAATTATGTTGAAGTATGTTCCTTCTATTCCTATTTTTGGAGGGCTTTTAACATGAAAAGGTGTTCAATCTTGTCAATTGCTTTTTCTGCATCTGTTGAGATGTTAATTTGGTTTTGTCTTTTTTATTGATATACTGTTTCATATTTATTGATTTCTGTATGTTGAATCATCCCTGCATCCCTGGAATAAATCTCACTCTATCATGGTGTATGTCTTTTTATATGTTATTGAATTCAATTAGTTAGAATTTTGTTGAGAATCTTTGCATTGGTATCCATTAAGGATATCAGTCTATAGTTTTCTTTTTCGGTACAGTCTTTATCTGGTTTTGGAATCAGCATAAAATATCGGCGTCACGAGAAATGTTTGAAAGTTTTCCATCTTGTATTTTTGAAACAGTTTAAGCGGTATTGGAATTAATTCCTCTTTGAAACCTTTGTAGAATTCTCTGCTCAGACTCTGATAAAGAGCTTTTGTTTATGAGAAGGTTTTTGATCACTTTCAATTTCCTTGCTTGTGATTGATCTGTTCATTGTTTCTAGTTCTTTTTAGTTTTGGGATATTTTTCATTTCCAGATATATGTCCATTTCTTCTAGGTTATTCTTGTTGCCTTACAGTTGTACACAGTATTCTCTTATCCTCTGAATCTTATCCTCTTGTCCTCTGAATTTCTTTTTTATCTGTGATTATTATTCCTTTTTCATTTTTGATTCTATTTATTTGTGTTTTCTGTCTTCCTTTTTTGCGAATCTGGCTAGTGGATTATTACGTTTATTCTTTCAAAAAACAACCTTTGGATTCATTGATGCTCGAACAGTCTTTCTGATTTGTATTTCATTGATTTATTCTTGAATCTGTATTATTTGTTTCCTTCTGTTGGATTTAAGCTACTGTTTTTCTGCTTTTTCTAGTTCCTTGAGGTATGGCTTAGGTTTTTTATTTGTGATTCTCTTGTTTTCTGAGGTAGGATTTTATCGCTATAAATTTCCCTCTTATTGTTGCTTTTGCTGAATCCCGTGGATTCTGATATGCTGTTTCTTCACTTTCAGTTGATTTCAGATATTTTTAAAATTTCTTCTTTAATTTCATCTTTTACCCATTGGTTGCTCAATAGTATGTTTTTTATTCTCAACACTTCTGACACTTTCCTCTTTCCCTTCTTGGTTGATCACTAGTTTGATGCTACTGTGATCTGCAAAGATGCTAGATATAATTTCAATCCTTGAATATTTACCGAGACCTGTTTGTGTCACAACATTTGGTCTATCCTTGAGAATGTTCCATGAGCACTTCAGAAGAATGTGCGTCTATAGTTATTGGATGAGGTACTCTATATATGTCTGTTAGGTTCAGCACTTCTATTTTGTTGCTCAGAGATCTTGTTTCTTTATTGATTGTGTGATCTGTCTTTCACTGAAAGAGGAATATTGAAATCCCTATTTTTGTGTTGCTGTACATATCTCTTTAGAACTGTGAATATTTGCTTAATATATTTGAGTACTCTTTTATGGGATGCATAAATGTCAGTAAGTGTTGTTTACTGTTGATCCACTTATCATTATATAATGTCCATCTTTTTCTTTTTAAAATTTCTTAAAACTTCTACCTTAACTGATATGAGTGTAGCTGTTTCATCTCTTTTGATTTTGACATTAACTTGGAGTACTGTTTTTCATCCATCCCATTGCTTGTCTCACGACCTAAGATGAGTTTCTTATAGAAAACATAGAATTGGGTTATGTTCCTTAATCCATTTAACAACTCTGTGGCTTTTGATTTGAATTCACTCTATATACATTTACAGTAATTATTGATATTTGAGAACTTGTTACTGCTATTTTGATTTTTGCTTTCTGATTATGCTGATCTATTTGTTACTTTGTTATATTATTGAGAAGTTTTTCTTCTTTAGGCTATCTAGTGGGAGCTCTTTTATTATTTCTTGTAGAGGAGACCTTGTGGTTACAAAATCTCTTAGCTTTTGTTTGTTGGGAAAAACCTTAATTTTTCCCTAAAATTTGAAAGGGAGTGTTTCAGCATATAGTATTTTTGGATGGCATTTTTTATGCTGAAGTAGTTTGAAGACATCATTTCATTCTCTTCTAGCCTATAGAGTTTCTGTTGAGAAGTCTGAGGTTAGTATGATAGGTATGCCTTTGTAGGTTATCTGCTTATTTTCGCTGGCTACCTTTAGATTTCTTTGTTTTGTTGGATTTTTTATAGTTTCACAATTATGTGTCTTGTGTACTTTTTTAGGATATATACATATATATACATATATATATATAATTGGGTTGTCTGTTTGCTTGATTGACTTGCATATTCGTTACTTGTTCTAGACTTTGGAAGTTTCCAGTCATTATTGCCTTGACGGTGTTCTCTGTTTCTTTGTTTTTCTCTTTGCCTTCTAGGATACCCAGAATTCTAATGTTACTTTCCTGATGATGTCAGTTCTCTGAGTGTTTCTTTATATTTTTTTCATTTAATTTCTCTTTCTTCTTTTGGGCCCTTTCTGCATTACTATCTTCTATATCACTAATCCTTTATTCCATTTGGCTTATTCTGGTTCCATAGCTTTCTGTATTATTCTTAGTTTCATGAATTATCTTCTTTAAATCCTATGTTCCTGTTAGTTTTTTCTGTAATGATTCAATCTTTGTCTGTTGGTGCTCTATTATTTAAGCCCTTTGTTTCATTTATCTGAATGTTGTTTTAATTTTCTGTATTTGTTTATGATTGCAGATTTGAATTCTTTATCTGTTAGAAAAAACATTCTTCTGTGTCTTCAAAGTTAACTTCAGGTGAGCTACATTTTGTTGTGATTCTATTTCCTGAGGCTTTAGTGTGTGTTGTGGTTTTTTCTCCATGATTTGAGATCTAGTTCATCTGCAAGTTTGTTTGTTTTAAATTTCTTCCAGGGGGTGCTCTAACTTTATTTTGTATTTCTGACCCTTATAGGCTTCTGGAGTGTGTCTTACTGTGTCAGGGAGTGATGATGGCTGCTGGGTAGGTGTGGGCATGGGTTGGGGGTTTAATGGTAACCTGGGAGAATGTAGTTTTTACGCAAGATGGTGGGTGGCAGGTAGACTTGTTTTGCTGTTAGAATTCTGCTGGCTGAGTCTATATGACTTGAGCCTGCTGCCTGCTCTCATGCCCCTTGTATTCACCAAACCATCAGGGCCAAGTCCTTTCCACAGTTGTCCTTCTAGGGTCTTAGTCATTGAATCCCAATTCCAGTGTTCCCAAGACCCAAGGCGTGTAATGAGGGAGCACAGTATCTATATGCTCCTGTTCTGTCTCCAATACCTCCTGGGATTTTTCTAGCCATGTGTTTATTGGCAGCAATCACAGAAACCCCTCTCCTCCTCAGTTTGACTCAGGCTTGTGGCTCACTGCTCTGTCTGAATTTACACCACTAAAAGTTAGGGAGGATATTTATGCTCTTTCTGCAGGAGAAGTGTGAGGCAGCAATACAATTGCTGCTGCTTCTAATCCTGGGCGAGTGCTGGGGGTTATGGCGGCAGTTCTGTATTTTCTTGAATATGATAGCATAGTCAGCAGAAGATAAAGGCCATGGACTTTTACCACCATCCAGCTCCCTTTACCAGTTCCCCTTTGTTAGCCAAGAGTTGCCAGCAGCATTGCTCAGATTGGCTCAGTCTTGTGGGCTCCTGCTATAGACCAGTGGGGCTGCCCCTGCAGTCTGCGCCCAGCTTAAAGGGATTTAGTAGTGAGATCCTACTATCTCAAACTCCAGGTGGGTCCTGGAAGACATCGTGACTGTTTTGAACTCTTTAGATTGTCCACATGGCTCCAGCTAGGCTCTGGTAGGGAAAGGCAGATAGCTTCCGCACAGCAAAACACTCCTTTCTGGAGCCTTCTCTTTGCCGTTGTATTCTCCTTTGAATCCCCATACCTCCCACCTACCTTTAGAGCTCGCTGCTAGTCTTCTGTTCTCCAAATTGTTCAGGCCAACACCAAAGCAAGAAAATCCCTGTTTTAGCTCTGTAAAACATTTTTTCCTAGTGTAACATCTCATTGTCCACTTTCCACAGACGCCATTGGGCTCCTTTCCCAGCATTACTTCCCAGCATTCCACTTTGAAATAAATGACTTGTTCTAACTTTTGTCACTGAATAGTATCCCACATGTAACTATATCCATGTGTCAATGACAGGGATAACTTATGAGAAGTGCATTAGTAGGTGATTTTGTCATTGTGAGAATACTGAAGTGTGCTTATTGGTACCAACATTGCATATACTGTCTGTTGTTGACTGAATTATGTATACATACACAAACCATCTTTTTTATTCATTCATCCATAACTGGTCACTTTGTTTCCATATCTTGGAGATTCTGAATAATGCTGCAATGAACATAGGTTTACAGATACCATTTTTCAGTTCCTCTTTTTCTTCTCTTAAGATAAATACCCAAGTGGAACTACTGGATCATATGGCACAGATTTTCAATTTTTTTGAGACTGGCTGTACCAATTTACTTTCCTACCAGTAGTGTACTACAAACCTTCCCTTTCCCATCTCTAAATCTTTAACAAAACTTGAAATTTCTGCCTTTGGATAACAACATTTTTAAAAAGAGATAGAGGACATCTCATTGTGTTTTGATTTATGTATCACTGATGACTAGTAATTGTGAACTTATTTTCATGTATCTGTTGACAACCTATATGTCTTCTGTGGAAACCATCTACAAAGATCCTCTGCCTATTACTTAATTGAATTTTTAGTTGAATTCTATGAGTTTTTAAAAACCATATTTTGTATACTCACCTCTTATTATATATATAATTTACAATGGAAAAAATATTGGAAAATCACATAACTGATAAGAGGTTAATATTCTAAACATTTTCTTCCAAGACCTCTATGAGCACAGGTATCACATTCAAGTGTCTAACCCATTTTAATTTATTTTTTGTATAGTTTCAATAGTGGTTGAGTTTTATTATTCCATATGTGCTGTTTAAATGTACTTTACTATATCACATCAGGAAGTATTCTGAAACTGGTAAAAAGAATATTAATATTTCAAAGAATGATGCAGAGATGTGTCTGTCACATGAAATTAACTGACTTTAATTTTCTATTTAATCAAAGGAAATGATCTAAAAATTATAAAATACACTGAACTATGAATAGCCAGATTATTCCCTTCATTTCTTCTCAATATTCATCTCGCTCTGCCTCACTTCACCACCTTATCTAGAGCTTCATACCCTGGTTAAACCATTCTATACTTGTAAGACCTTGGACAAGGTCTTATTGTGGGTCCTACATTTTTCATTTCCAAGTAGGGATTAGAAACTTCATTGCATTGTGAGGAATAATTTAGCTCATGTAATCAATGAGCAACAATGAATGCAACAGAGTAGGCACTCAGTAAATATCATCTTCATCGGTGACCATTAAAATAATGCAATTCTTTATTATTGTCAAGGAAGAGAGGAGATTTAATAAAAAGGTGATAAGAACACACCAGCCCTTATGATTAAGGAAATCTGGTAAAGGATTAACAGCATTATTAATTAATAAGGCTAAAAGAAGATCAGAGAATAATCCATGGATTTTAAATGTATCTCTCTCTCCCAATCCTAAATAGAATAGACAGTAAAAAGTAGGCTGAACTCCTAAAAATCCTCTTCCAGGTCAATATACGTATGCTTCCAACTGATAACAACAGAGACACCTGAGTTCACACTGCCTGTGTGGACCCAAGCTGAGTAACATGCATTGCAATGCAAACTAGTCAAATACCACGAAATAAAGTGATATTATGTTTTCAAAGCTTTGGTTTTACTGAGATCTGCTGAATGCACCCAACAATATTAATGTTTATGAGTAGATTAAACTACTAGAATGACGATGCATCAAAAATGTCAAGCATCAATTAAAAAACATACATATGAAATATCTTTGGGTCATGCTACTGATAAAGAACAGAGAGAAATCTGTTTCTGGTTCATGTATTTCTCATCTTTCATACTTAACAGCAAATTTTAAAGAGCCTAAGGTAGAGCCTGTAAAGTCTGAATATGAAGAATACGTATCTTAATGTTTATAGCTCTTTTAACACAATGGACACATTTTGCAACCCTCCATATACTCACAGTACATGGGACTGATCTCAATTATGTTTGTCAAAGAAAGCCACACAGGGATTTCTCATAGCTCAAAATGTTTTGTTTTGTTTTGTTTTGTTTTGTTTTTATTACCTCTGCTTAGGAGTCTGCTGTTGCAAGTCTTATTTCAAGCACACAGTGCATCACATTAGAAAGCAAAAAAAAAACAGGCATTTTAAAACATCAATACTAGTTTTTCTCAGTGCCAACAAGGAAAAGTTATTCTTCTTCTTGGAATAAAAGGGTAAGAAACTAAGGGCACTCAGCACACACAGAGAAAGAGACAACAGAAAAAGTAAGGTGCAATAAAACAAAATTTCTAATTACCAGTTCATATAAGATTCAGCCCTCCTCCATGACCTCTTGTCACCTCCCCCCAGAAAAGGTATGAAAGAGTTTGTGGTGAACATATCTCTGAAATAAATGGAAACTTGTAAGATTGCTACCTAAAAATAAGTTAAGGCAATGTCTCTACTAGCACAAAATGACCAGCTAAATAAAATGCATAATATGCAAGATGTTAAATTCACAAGCAAATATATACTATAGGAGTGGTTCTCCCATCCCCAGGCTTGTAGTCATGTCTTTGGACTTTCTTTGGTCTGCCCCTTAGTTGCCTCAGCCACCTAAACCACCAGGATATAACGACACAATGTATTTTAAGATGAGTTTATAAAACATCTCTAATGACAATTATAAAAATCAAAAGTAATTATGCCAAGGCCAAAAATTTGGTGTGTTAAACTATGGTGAACTAATCGAGCAACCATCTATCCACATTTTGCTTTTTAGTTCAAAAGGGAAGCTTCAGTAAGAGTCCAGTTGAAACCACAGGAAATGCTGACAGTGTACAAACTGGAGGATTTAGACATCCCAATTCCTCTGCCTGGCTTTACCTCCACAATTTGTTATCAGCTGAAGTAACTTCAGTGCATGGCCTTGGTTTCCAACCCTGTTAAAGGTGACCCCAACAGCTTGATTACTACTGCTGTCCTAATTGTCATTTTATAATTCAAATCTAAGTACATCAAAATACTTCAAAGGTGGTTTAAAAGATGAATGCCTGACCCCTAAAACAGGAGATGCAAATCCTACTGGGATAATATTTTTTCAAAAATTGATGGCTCTATAAATATAATATATATCCAGGTACAGTATAATAAAGTTTAGCTTAATGTCAAGTACTCTCACCACCTCAGTTGGAATAAATGAAACTGAATGCTTCTAGACAGAAGAAGATTACATCAAGATGTATGGAGTCTAGAGTTACATCTGACATATGAATGATCCCTTTACTAGGTGACCTGGGCTAATTGTCAGAAGCTTCAGGAGATTTTATATATACATATATATATATATATATATATATATATATATATATATATATATATATATATATAGTGGCTATGTAACTGAGAGGCTCTGAAGATAGGTATGAAGTGAGCAAGTGATGGAATGAAGACAGGGCCATGGTCTACAATCCCCACCTATGTTTAACTGCCTACAATCGATTTCTCTAGCTGTTTTGAATTTGTACTTAAGCTTCAACTATAGTCATTGTTCCTCTAACATAATTGGTAACATTACCATTAACCATGAAATACTGTAAAAATATCTCATGCATATTTCTACTTGTTCTGAATACTACATGACAAGATAAAGTGGAAAACTGAAGCCCCATACTGTTGTGGGTAGAAGACAGAGCAAGGTCAGAGTTGGAGTTGGCAGAACGTCAGGACACCAGACCCAGGGCACCTGGCAAAGGCCACTGTGTGAAATATTGGGACAGTGTGATTGATTTTTCGCCTGCCAAAATAAGATATAGTTATCTTTTTAGAGAGCAGAGGCTGTATAAGAAATCCAATGTAACTATAAACTTGCTTTTGTAAGCTTCTTGAAACAACGTATATAACCCCTCTCTCTCTCTCTCTCTCTCTCTCTCTCTCTCTCTCTCTCTATATATATATATATATATATATCTACACAACATATATAACATATATAAACCTAATAAATAGGTGGCGACCAGGATGGTCAGGACCTTCAGTCCAAGAGAGAGAGGTCTTTGGTCCCCTGACCACAGCTTTCTTATCTTATTATACTCTATCTTCAGTTTCTCATTCTCCTGAGACACCTTTTTTCACTGACCCTGTTCCCAGGATAGACTAACTCCATACAAGTTCAGTACTGAAGAGCAGAGAATTTCAAGACATAGGGGAGATGTTCATTGTTCATCCAAGTTACATAGCAGAAAAGAAGGGAAAGAAATAATAATATATTCCTGTTCATGTCCGTAAAACACGTGAGTGCCTATGTGAGAAAACAAGTGAATTGGGTTGGCAGAACATTATTTGATAGAGGAAAATATACTCCATAAAGTCAATAAATTTGGCAATGTCAAAAGGATACAAGAAAAATATATCAATGGTAACATTTTCAGACTAAACAGGGATATGGAATGTATCTGTAAAATAGTCAAAGGACCACATGGGAAGTAATATAACTTATAAGTTAAAAACATGGAATTTGCATCCACATTCCTTGCTTAGTTTACATACTAGTTTTGCCATATACTAGATATACCTTCATCAGTTTACATTTCTGGTATTAAGGCCTCAGGGTAGACCAACTGTCACGTCTGACTTTGTCTCTGCTGTTGCAGTCAGGAGGTCAACCAGTTGTCCGGGCACCTGGGGCTCCAGTGCTGCAGGGCTATGTGGTTCCTGGTGTTCCTGTAATATTGGGATTCAGGCTCCCAGTCTCTCAAGACGTCCAGTTCTGCCGACTGGACTTTGTCTCTGCTAATACAGCCTCGAGGTTGAATGGTTGTCTGGGCCTCCGGGCCTCCAGGACTATGGGCATCTGGGCCTCCCAGCCTTCAGTCCCTGGAAACTCGGGGGCTCCGGTACTTTGGGTCTCTTGAGGTTTGGGGTTGAATGGCTGTCCCACCCGGACTTTGTATCTGTTAGCTCCATAATGTCGACCAATTATCCAGGACTCCCGGCCTTCAGTCTTCCTGGTGCCCTGGCCTCTGTGACTCTGTGCTTCCTGGGCTCCCAGTTTGACCAGCTGTCTGATCTGGACTTTGTCTCAAGCGTTAAAGCCGCGAGGTAAAAAAATTGTCTAGGCCTCTGGGCCTCAGGGCCTCTGGACCTCCAAATCTCAGGGGATTCCCCAGCTCCAGTCTCCTGGCCTCTTGAGTCTACCAGCAGCCCTGTCTAGATTTTGTCTCTGGCATTACAGCTGTAAGGTCAACAAGTTGTCCAGGCCTAGGGGTTCTGGATTACCCATCTCTGGCATTCTGGGGGTTCCAGGGATCCCAGTCTGCCTGGCTCCCAGCTCCCAAGCTTTTGGCTTGACCAGCTGTACCTCCTGAACTCAATCTCTGGTGTTACAGTCTGGAGGTTGACCAGAGTGTATGCACTTCTGGGCCACTGTGCCTCTGAGCTTTCAGGACTCCAGCCCCATAGGCACCCAGGCTCGCAGACTCCCAGGCTCTCAAGTCAAAACAGCTGACTCATCTGGACTTCATCTGTGGCATTGCAGCCAGGAGGTCGACCACTTGTCTGTGACGCCACGCCTCCAGTCCTCCAGGTTTTGGGGTCTCCAGGTCTCCAGGTCTCCAGGTCTCCAGGCCTCTGGGCCTCCTAGTCTCCCGCGTCGACCAGTTGTCCTATCTAGTCTGAGTCACTGGCCTTACAGCCTCAAGGTTGACCAGGTTTTCCATTTGGACTTTGTCTCCGGCATTACATCCTTGAGGTCGAAGAGTTATAGTTAATTTGCCAGAGTCATTTAAGGAAAAAGCTGAATTTTAGTATTTTAGAGACTTTACAATGTTTCCTCCTGATTCAGTTTGTGATACCACTTCTGTGTGGTATTTCATAGTATTAGAGAATATGCAATTTTCTTGGAAGTCCACGTTTCATCTAATAAACCAAGGT